>VWZK01008105.1:11050-42332 GCA_013396935.1 Baryphthengus martii
GATTTTTTTTTTTTTTTTTTCCCCACAGCAGGAATATCAGTTGCTGGAATAATTATCCTAAATTATTAATCACAAACTCCTGTTTTTAAAGTGTGCTATATTGTTTATTATATGAAGTCTAAAATGCATCTTGGTACAGTCAGCACAAGACTTTAACCAAGGAATAAACCTAAAGTACTGAGGTATTATACCCTTAAACCATAATATGGACAAGATGACACAAAGGAAAGTATATGGTGGCAATTTCACTCTAAGGCAAAGATTTTTCAATATATCTTTCTAATAAATCACAGTCTGATCTCTGGGCTCCCCTCTCCTCACACACACAGGAGCATTTTTTAGAGTGTTACTTCTCTAGCAAGGATCACTCATTTCTGGTTTTCTCCGTTACATGTTTTTCCAAAAAATCACAGCCTTTGGAAGCCCCTGTGGCAATGGTTTAACCCCAGCCTGGACTGAGCACCATGTTTTGCTCGCTCACTGCCCTCCCTTCACCCACCAAATGGGAAGGAGAACAGGGAAAAATGTACAGAACTCTGTGGATTAAGATAAGGAGATTTTAATACAACGCAAAAAGAGAAGTAACAACAACAGCAATAGCAGTGAAAGCATACACAAAAAGGAGTGATAACAGAACAAACTGAGGAACAGCAGCACTGCCCTGGCTGCTCCCAATGCTCATCCTAATGTCCGTGCTTTGCTCACCCCACCCAACCACCCTTATATAGGGGCGTAACATCAGTACAGTATTCAATAATCCATCAGCTGGTTCGGTTGTCTATCCTGACTGTAAGTGTCCTCCTAACTTCTGGCGAAAATTAACTCTGTTCTCGCTGAAGCAGAACACCCTGTAATGCTACACATTTTTCAGAGTCTACAGCTGGAGAGTGGCAGGAGGTGCAGTCTTCCATGAAATATGTGTCATGAGCAAAAAAAGTACTATGTCCTTTACAGCTCAGAAAATTATTTCCTTAATATGGAAGCACTGGAGGTATTTGATTCATACTTACATGTCTTCCTCTGCCTCTCCCATATAATGAAGCCCAGGGAAGCAGAAATCTAACCACTTCTTAATGGGAACTTTCTTCCTTTTGAGGCCCAAAAGACCACCACCAAATAATTCTCATCTGAATGTCTGCAGGTGAGCACTGCTAAGGTGAGCACATTGCCTATCAAAGTAGCTCTGCCGACCTTACTGGGGAAATCATACCTTTGTCACAGTTTGGACTTCAAACACAGACACACCACAACACTTCTACTTGTACTAACTTGTATCCTACTTTACGCTTTATTTCACTGAACTTGAGAGAACTCATCACAAATGATCAATCTATTTCTAGGGATTAGTCACATAAGTAGCTTATTATCCATTTACATTTTCATGCACAGCAGATTGGCTTTGATCCAATAGACCCAGAAAGTCTCAAATGCTTTATTTCATTTGTTAGAATGTAAGAGAGGGCTGGATGAAAGGATGTGTGTGCAAGGACGGTTACAGTAATATTCACTCTATTTTAAACTGTTCTTAATGTTTACCTGTATTTCTTGTTTCTTGGTATGTGTTACATCAACATGAGCTCTTTCTGTGCACTCAAATGAAAGAGCAGGTTAGCTATCGTGCCCTCTGCTTTACTGCTAAAAGGCTCTGGCACTTCAGTTATCTCATGCTTGTGAAATCTTCCAGTTGTGGAATAAATAAGTGAAAGCTTGTGTTTTACTGATGAATAACCACAAACATTACTGCTGAGGTACCCCAGCTGACCTGCTAACTTGGCCTGGGTCATCCCAAGGGCATGTGAGTAAGGAAGGTCTTTGTTTTCCTCTTTCTTCTCCATCTCTCCTCTGTCGTGATTTGGTCTATGTCTCATGCAAAACTGACCTCAGGTTGCTGAAAGTCACTGGAAATTTGCCTAAAACTTCAGTTGTGAATATGCATTATTTCTTTGAGCAGTTCAATGTCTAGGACTATGCATATCTAATTAGCTATAGGTTTGGGATTTTTTTCTGCAAAGACTAACTAGAAAGTGCCCCTAGGAGAACTGAAAATGTAGGTTGTCAGAGTTGCCATCTAGCTTCATGGTGGGAGTTTTCCCACTCTTCTGTGAAATAGAACAACTTCTGTGGATTCTCTCATTTAGCAAAGAGTCTCTATTTGAAATAGATAATAAAGATCAAGAAGGACTTTAGCTCATTTTAAAAGCTAACTTGCATTTTCAGTATAAGACATGATTCAAAATCCATAAAAAGATTGTGATGATCTTTTTATGATTGTGAAAATATTCCCATCAGTTTCTGAATCAACCTTTAAAAAGTAAGATTGTCTTAAAAAGAGCCTGAACCAAGACTTTTGGACCAGTAAGGTGATACCAAGAGAAGCAGTAAAATTGAAGTTAGCAACAGATAATTATATCTACCTGCAAAAGACACTGAAAACCATTCCCTACTCTCTTTTGAACTAACTGTTTTGATGTTGAGATTGCTTTTAAACCAACCAGTAGGTGTTATCCACAATATCCAGAAATCACAATGGTGCTGAATTAAAATAACCTGTGCTCTTTTCTCAAAAGTAAAAAAAAAAAAATGAACTGAGGAGGTTACAATGGAAAATAAGTTTTTTTTTCATGAAAGAGTAGAATAGCTGTTTCAGTTTACACCAGTTGGCACCATGTGACTTTGTATTCCTAGATCAGGAGGGGAAACAGGAGCAGGACAGCATTATCTGAGGACTTCTGACATGACTCTCTAGGAGAAAAATGTAGTAAAACTGATCCTAAAGGTAGAACTCCACTGGAGATACATAATGAGGGAGGCACTAAAAACTTGGTGGTTAGTATTTCGTATAAATGTATTACCATTTTCAGTGTTACACATCAGTCACTCTCCAAAACATGAGTATGACTGGACTTGGTTAATATTCAAGTACAATGAGTAATTGTATTGCAACTCCTGCAAAATCTGTTTGTTGTTGCGGTTTTTTTTCTGAAGTAAGTGATAAATATCTAAGAAAACAGTACTTTTGCTGTTAGTCATTGTGTAAATAGGTTTTTTTTACATCATCTTATATGATTAACTAAAGATTACATATTAGTAAAATCTACATGTGAAAGTAAATAAAGGGTTGTATTATCACCTGGATCCACTCCAGTTTAGGTTTTCAGAAATCTGTCTCATAAGATGAACAAGCTTTTCGCTGGCCTTCCCTTTTATTTGCTTCCTGCACCATCCCGCCCCATTTTTAACATATATAACATTACTTGCTCTTCTCTTTTCAACCTCTTCCACTCAGTTTGACTGTTCTCCTGGTCTTACTCTCTCAATTCAGGATGTGCTCTTTCCTTGTGTCTTCTCACTCACAAGATGCCTATGCACTTGTAATCTTTCCCCAGTGCAGTGTTGAAAGCTTCGGTTTTATGTATTGGAATAATGCTAACAATTTTCATGTTGCTAATATCAGGCATGATAAGTAGCTGTTATTTTAATGTTTGGAAATTGAAGACAACAGAGGTAGAGTGACTTGCTGAAAGCTACATACAGAACGTAAGACAGAGCTATGAGTCCAGGGGTCCCTCTTTTCTCAGCCCTCATTACGCAACAAGTTATTCAAGACAGTTTTGCAAAAGTCTCAAACTTAGTGGGACTACTTGTGTGTGAAAACTGAAACATATATCTAAATAGGATCACTGCCATATTCTGCCTTAAAAATATGTTTTCTTTGGACATATATGCTTGGCTTGATTGGAACAGATTTAGGAGTGACTGGAGTAAAGTACAAATAGACAATGATATAATGGCTTGAAAACATTTAATAAAATGTAGCATTCAAAACAGATCAGTGTAAACTAACAAAAGCTGGGAAGGTTCAGAAGCCACCCAGTCATGGCTTTTGTCCTGATCTGAAGGACAGCCAAGGGTTTCTTCTTGTTTTATTTTTTTTTTCCATTTGTTTTATGGTGAACAAAATAAGAAAGCTGTGGCTTTTATGTGAAACAATAGAAGATAAACATATTTAAATAATTTTTGTTTAGCTTGGTCCTGCCTTAGATTTCAAAATAAACAATATGGGGGTATGGCATCCAAGTGAGACAGGAGCAAACTCTATTCATTGCTTATCACAAGTACTTAGTTTTCTCAAAATTGAAAAAAAAAACCCAACGAAGTGTAAGGTGTTTTATTAGCAGGAGAAACAAAAAAAAAACATCCTGATTTTCCAGGTTTTACATTCCTCTAAAGTCCCTTTACCCTTAGCACCTGTATGACATCGTTTGTAGCAGGAGGACAGGAGGACAGCCTGCACTTTGGCTAGATTGGAGCACTGTGCGTACCACATGGCTGTCATCTGCATGTGTGCTTGGTGCCAACCCCAGCTGCTCCCAAACGCTTTTTACCTGCCAGTCTTCCTCATTGGGGCCTCTGTTCAGTCATCTACCAGTTTCTGTAAGGCTGCATGCCTCTACCTCTTCTTGAAAATTTGGCTGAAATAAATCTCCAAGCTCAAATGCTATTTGTCTGCCTTTCCCCTTTCATCCTCTTTACAAAGCAGGTAGACAATGCAATTGCATGTCTTATTTCATTTAGAAGCAAAGCTAAAAATGAAGCTCTGTGCAGAGTGGCTTGTAGATACATGACCACAGTGGGAAATAGGTAAGCCAGCATTTGAGGCAAACCTATCAGCATTTGACAGGGATGAAACTGGTGGAATTCTATACATATTAGCCACTTTCAAATCTTTTCAGGTCATATTCTTAGAATCATAGAATGGCTTGAGTTGGAAGGGACCTTAAAGTTATAATCCCCTGCCATGGTTAGGGACACCTCCCACTAGGTTAGGTTGCTCGGAGCGTCATCCAGACAACTTTGTTAATTTTAATGTATCTGTGCTATTTACAAGAACTGCTGGTTCAAATATTAGAACCTAGTAACAACCATTTGTCTTTATTTTTGAAATTTGCTGTGTAAAAGTACTGGCTAAGGCAATTTTGCTAACAAATTTATAAAGGTCTTCAAAATGGGTTAAACTTTCCAGTCAAATTCTAAAGTTCTTCCATAAGATGTCAATCTGTTAAAGATCAAATCATGAAGTATTGTCAGCTTGGTTTTCAGGGATTTCTCCTGTATAAGCAAAGGTATAAAGGCAAGTCACAGACCAGTAGATTTTACTTTGTTTTTTCCTATGGTGTATAGCCTAGTCAGTGAACTGTTCCCTGGGAAATGCTTTGTATTCACCTTCTTAACTTCCTGTTGCAGCAGAATGGCACCAGGTGATGCCAATAGAAATTCTGAAGCAAACTGTCATTTCTGACAATGGATCTTACTTAACTCTGTGTGGTAGGAGTAGCCAGTGGTAAAATCATCTATGTCCTCTACAACACCTACAGACAAGACAGAGATTGGACAGCACTGTTTTTTTTTTAACTTGACCTGACTACAGTTTTTTCCAAACGACACTTTTCAGTGTACTGTGTTGGGCATGGAGGTTTTAGTATGGCGTTAGGTTGACCAAACTGAAATGGCGTCTACATAGTGGAGCCATTGCCTTGTGCCACCAGCTTGTGGACAGATGATGTGGTCCACTGAAGGGCTGTTAGCATGAACATCTTTACTTGCCAGGCCTGGATGCTAAGCAGTAATCTGGAGTACCATTAAATTGCATGTAGAGGTTCCACAGCAACATTTTGCTTTTATATATGCAAGACCCTTTATAAAACTAAGGCAAGTACACGGCCACTCAAGCAAAAAGCAGAGCTCACTCAGAAGAAAACTTTCAGACTACTTCTGATATCACTACTTAAAGCCCATCCTTTCTCAATTTTCCTACTTACTGTTTTTTTCCTTAAACTTTACCATGTGTCTTTTATATACATAGCATTTTACTGAATAGGATTTAGCACCAGTTATGGACAACTATATTTTCTTCCTGAATACTGGGGACTTGTTTAGATAGCACCTAAAAATAAAAATAGGTAAATTTTATAGAAGTATTACAAAAAGCAATTGTCTCAAACTTTAACTTTTGGAAAAACATAATTTTTGAAATCTCATAAATCTTTTTAGACATCTCACCTCAAAATAACCCAATGAAGCTAAAAGGTCTCAAAACTAGTTTAGATGAGGTTATTTGACATTAGTTAGAATGAGTAGCTATTTAGCTGGCGCATAAATTTCTACTGTGCCCTTAAGACACACAATCTTTTTAAACACATTTCACAGTTGAGGATTTAAGCAGGAAAAAGAAGGTAAACCTTAGTAAACCAACAGGGAAGTAAATTTGTATGTTACTAATCTCTGAATCACTTTTTTTTTTTTTTTGAGCAATAAAGTAATTGCAAATGCATCCCTATAAAAGTAAATGAATTGCTATTCAAGTATACAATACCAGCAGAAACAAGGTTATCAGTGATGAATGACTCCAGAATGCCATTTATTGTCACTGAAACACATGTGGGTGTAAAACTCAGTCTTCAGTCAGGTTTATCATGGAGGCTTAGTATATGTCCTCATAGCCTGAGCAAGTGGACTAAAACAGTAACAAAAACTCTTCCCCACTTATGTGTGAATGCAATGTGTGTGTATATGTATGTCATCTATCTTATCAGCTCAAGCTGGAAAACATGATCTATCTGCAGTCTGGTGGTTCAGAAAGCAAATAAAACCACTGAGGACCTATTATCATTGTAAACTTTGTGATTTTAAGCCGGGTTTAGATTTGTGCAGGGCCTGAAAACTGCTGGCACTGGCCAAACTACAAAAAAGGCAATAGTGCAACTCAAACCAGGACACTGAGGATAAACGAGGCAAACAAACTTTATCAACCTCTAATTTAAGTAAAAAGGACTTTGTTCAGTGTGCCTCCTACTTGATATGCCCATCAAGTGGGTTTATCTTCATTTATTAGGTAGATAATACCTGCCCAACTTTTTTTTTTTTTAAATTTACCACTACATTGAGACATTGGTTATTAAATTTATAATGCTTCTAAAGTTTTCTCTTCCTCTACCATGCATATGGATATAGCTTTTCAGCAGTATAAAATCCATACATTTCCCAGCTCTTATCCACGTACTCTCTAATGAGAACAAGATCCACTACTAATTGTGAAAAGTACCGATCGCAGAGCAAACCTTTCCCTTTCCTTTTTTTTTTTTTGCTAGTATCAATTAACTTTATGATAATATCAATTCCCACAACAAAATCTCTTTCGGCTCACAGACCATGAAGTTCACTGCATTCAGAAAATCCACTGAAAGATCTAGGAATCATTAAACCCTCAGATGGATGGTTGAAGCTACACTTGGGTAGTATCTAGCTAACCCCAGCCAACAGCTACTGTTAGTCACTCTCCATGCCCACTACACAGAGGTATGAGCTGGATGGAGAGAAACTTATAAACAGCTATAAGCAGCTCATGTCTGTCTTTCCAAAGTCTCCAAAAAGTCCAACACCATCAGACCCAAGCCTGCCCTGGCAGCGCTGCACAGAAGATTCTCCCTAAAGAGCTCATGATCAGTAGGATGTTTCTTCAGCTTTCTGCTTTGTCCTCCTGCATTTTCTGTGGAAAGAGACAACTACTTGTCCTCTTCTGTACCACATTTCAAAGATCTCCACTAACTACTGAATGTTCCCCCATCTCTGCACCCTTGAAGATGCATTGTATGCTGGTGAGACATGTTTTTTCCTTTCTCGCTCTTCAACAATCAGCTTTTTGGAATTCATGCAGCTCTACATTTCCTCTTAGGTGCTCTCAGCATTTGATTGAAATTGTGTGGGTATCTGGGAAGTGGACATGGAGTTGTGCTTTTGGGGCATCTATGGGATTAATTGTTAAAATAGTAGTGGTGGCGCTAGTAGAAACACTGAAGGCATAAGGTAATTTCCATCACACTCAGTTCATTGCTGGTACATGCATGATTAAGAGGACTCTTTGGAGAGACAGCATACAAGCCAGGTGAAAATGGTGTTTTATTGAACAGACAGGCTATATTTCTTGTCACCTGCCGAAGGATGCCCACAGCTGCCAACTTTTAAGTGAAATTTAAAAATAAACCAAACAACGTTAAAGCAAGCAAAAATCCTCTAATAACCTACCATCTGTGGGTGTCTTGCTGTCACATGCTAACTTTTTAATGAGGCAAACTTGTGTGTTATTTTCCATCCCTGATTGTGGCCTGTGGTTTGGGGGGACATGAGCACGATTAGAAAGTGATATGTTCTAGGGCCTGCCATTCTTCCCCACGCTCTGATATGAAAAAAGTTAAGCCCTTCTGCTTTATATCTGACCTTGACAAGGGTGTTTCTCATTTCCTTTCCACTTTTTCTCTCCTAATACTTCCTGAAAACATGTGGCTGCCAAATAAATTGGATCCAGTTTTTTTAATTGGCATCTTCCCTGGTGTTTTTGCTTGTGGTTGAATTTTACACACATAAGGTCCTTTTAAAGGGATGGGGCAGATGATTTCTCCTTTGGTGATGTAACAGACACAATCTTTTCTTCTGTTACCATTCCCCATCTCCATGCTCACTTGAAGTGTAGCTCTCTGCTTTCCAGGATGGTGTAGTTTGATGAATGCTATGCTTCAAAAACATATCAGCAAATCAAACTTCCTCAGAGAGATGCTTATAAACAGAGGCAAGAACATCAGCCTGTTTATGCAAGTATTTAACGAAGACTTATATTTTCTCCTTAAGTGGGTCATCCTAAGTCCTCCACTTTTATCTCAGAACAGGTAAGTGGCAAAAGAGAAAGGACACAGCTGCAAGAATTCAGGTCATTTCAACAATCACACAAATGAGACTGGAGACTGGAATAACGTACTTGCACTCTCCTATGGAGTTGTATTAGGATCGTCCTGGAAACACAAATGTCTTCCAAGTCAGGCAGGCTACCGCTTAAAAGTTAAAGTAACACAATTACCCAACCACTTTCCCTCTTATTAATCAAATTCATTTTATACAATGACTGAAAGAAGATAAAATATTTGTCTTGCCAGATGAAACTAGTTCTAAATTTCAGATTTGCAGTGGTCTTGAACAAAGGTTGGAGGTTTTTTTGCTTCCTTTTCTCTTTATCTATATAACTGTCACAAATTAACTAGTAACTGAAGACTCTGCAGAAATCGCTTACTGACAAAACTATCACAAAATGGAAGTGTACTAATTTTTCAAAACACAACTGCATGTTCATTTCCTGATTCTTGTTAAATTGCTCTCTTTATGAGACCTTCACCAATAAAATGTCACTTGTCAGTAATGTGCACTGTTAAATGTCACATTAGCATCCCCTGACCTTGTATTTCCAGGATGTGGCTGAGTGCCTGCTGTTACAGGCAGCCTGCAGCAAGACACACACAGGGCACAAGTAGATGACCACTTGAGCTATGAAGATATTAAACACTTCACAGAAGTTCACTTATGGTTTGACAAAAAAAAAGGGGGATCAGGATGATTGTAATCCAGATACAGTAAGACAGCTCTCTTCCACAGAGGCACCGAGATCGCAGCTGCTGACCAGAAAAGCCAAGTCTAACAAGATAAACGCAGAGGAAGAAAACATTGTTTTGTCAAAAGATCAAGGAGACATTCATAGTCATCACTCTCACTTAAAATATTTCCTTCAAAATGTTTTGATCAGGCTTGTTTTCCTTTGTAAAAGGTTTTTCCAGAAAGTTTTCAGTTTTTCTAGAAAGTATTCCCCCCCAGCTGTGGCAGGGGGGAATAATCAGACTCTTCTATCAATAAAGAGACATTTTTCTGAGAAAGACTACAGGTAAAGCAAGCATCACAATGCTTCAGATTTTATTCGCTTGGGCTGTAAACACAATTAGGGGTGAAGGAGGGAGGAAAATCAGGTCCAGCTCTCTATCAGGAAGTCCTATAACATTATTAAAGGATAAGAAAACCTGACAGAATTCAAGTCTAATTTAATAAAAGCCTGTTAGAGGGAATACTTCAGCCTGGCTTAATAGTTGGTTTCCTAAGACTGTTGAAATTCCATTCTGTTGTAGTAATTTCCATACATAGAAGAAATCTTTATTCCTATGGAGTCTTATCAATTTCACTGTTAAGAATTTCACTGTTCATTCTTTATTAAAAAACACTAAATGAAAACAACACAGTGAAACCGCTCAAGGAAAACAACAGTTTCTAATCACTCCGGCTCCTTGTACCTCACCATATCACACAGAGAAGAAAGCAGCTTTCAGACAAATATGTTCAATTAAAGAGCCAGTACGCAGTTTTTCAGAGGCTAGGTTTTTAGGGATATGGGGTTGCTGGAGTGTGGGCTTAGGAGGGCAGAAAGGGGTGTTTTCCATTACATTTGACATAATCATATGGAAAAGGTGACACTGGATCAAAATTTCAGAGAAACAAAAATTTTCCTGGTAACTTCCCAGATTCTGATAATGTGTTGAGCTCTGGATTGTCAGGATCACATAAACAAACAGAAGTTTTGGGGTGCAATCTGTGTACCTCTGTATCTTAAATGTCAAATATTCTTGTTCAGTACAGGCTACTCAGGACAGGGACTAACTGCCACAGAGTTCCCACCTCAGTTAGCATCTCAGGCACTATATGCAATTTGCAGGCAGGTTTCCAGAAACAATGAACACCTATTTGTCCACTTCATCCACGTGATAAAATCAGGCCTGTGTTTCAGCACGGCTGCCAGAGGATCTTCAGGACAATGTGTACAGTGCCAGCTGGCACTCCACTGCCACCACACAAAGGGTGTTGCCCACTGAACCGACAGAATCACCCCAAAGGTTGCATGTCTGGAAACACTTGATCAGAGTCATCCACTGACCAGGATGAAAACAAAAAAAAAACAAACAATGCAACAAACCTGAATTAGCTAACTGGAGTGCCTCAGTGATCAGGTAGACTTATGCTTGCTAATCATTCCTATATCATTTTTATTCTTCTACTGCTGTGAGCCAACAACAATAAAATTGTCAAGGCTGTCACAACTAGATTTAGGCATATCTCATTGACAAGTTTGTAGAGCAATGCCAAAATGAAACAGCTGCAGAGCTTCTCAGACTAAAAATCTTTGTTTCTAGGAATGTATTGTCTTTCAGAAATGTACTATCTCGACTCCATCTGAGAAACAAATCTGTAGATTTTATTCTGAAAAGACGCATACTCAGCTTCCATGTTCCCAGAATTCAGAGCCAGAAGTGACCATCATGCCTGTTCAGAAACACAGGCTACAGAGTCTTATTTTAACATAAGGAAAAACAGTCTTTTAAAAGACAATATTAAAAAAGCAACAAGGGTAAGATTCATCCCTGCGAAGACAACCAGCATAAAATTAGTCGCTTTCCCACAGATAAGTGACATCCATAACACTAAACCTAACACTGACCCTTTGTCTCTTAGTGTTTCTGAGTTTGCGTTTTTATTCTGCAGGCCACAAAAGCATGCCAAGTTAGCCCATTTGCTGGCCACCATGGCAAAAACAAATAACAACCAAATCACACAACAACGCTTTTGGTGTATGACCAATACATTCAGATGTGAGGAAGAAGTCACTAATCTGTCAGTGATGAGAACAAGGGAGGTAGCTGTGGTATCCTCTGTATGAATCTATGAAAAATCTGAGCAGACTTCTCCACTTTGTACTGGGAAGTAGACGGAAAAAGCAATTCCAAAAAGGCAAAGGAATATACACAAACATTCTGCCTACAGAGTATCACAAACAACTCACTAAAGCAAGAACTGGAAGGAGAAGTCAAATACTGCACCTGAACATCAGGCATGTCCACCATCATATCAAGTCCACGTGGAGCTGACTTTCTGCAGAGATATGGGTGAGTTACTGAATATCATATTGCATATAGTCAGGTTCTATTTTAACTGCATACATTTATTCTTCAAGATTAGAATAACTTTCTTTGTGTCAGGAATTTACCTGACTGAATAAGCCTTTAGTAAGAAAAAAAGGCAGCAAATAAAGTGGGAATTTTAGGCCCTGCAGGCACATAAACTTTAGGCACTGGAGCCCTGAAGGTAGAGCCTCTGCAGCGCACTGACTGTTGTGCTCCAAATGAGATCACCACTTCTTGTCCTGGACGGGAAGCAAGAGGGTGAGGTGAGCCAGAGGGCGGACAGATGTGAGTCTGCAGTAGGGAGGGGAAAGATGAGGGAAAGATGGACTAGGCAAATGTGGAACGTGCACAGAGGACTGAAGCTTTGGAAATTACTCTCTTCTGCATTTTTTCTTCCTCCCTGACATCCCAGCACCTTTAGATTGGATAGACCAAGTCTCATTACAGTATTGGCAAATGCACTTATTTTAAAGAAAAGTTAAGCAGCTGGAAGTCTTAAAACATCAAGGGAGAGGAGAGAAAAAAAAGAAAAAGCAAATATAAAGTCTCTGGATTTCAACACAGGCTTGAATGTGATATTCACTAGGAATAAATGCCATGCTGTCACAACCAGTGAGTTCAACTTGCCATGGCTCTCTTGACTGATGAAGGCAATTCAAGCCTAAAGCTTCAGGACAGAATAAAGGCCTGTAAGCAGGTGAGATTCTGCTCCTTGAAAGCAGAGATGTGGCTGTAGAAACGAATCCTTGAGATCCCCAAGGAGCTCAAAACGCATGACTGACCAAAGACTAAATCACTTCTCCCGTTCACACGCACAAGAGCCTGTAAGATTGATCGAGCATTAAAGTTAGGCCTTTTGAGGAACAATTGAAATGGTCTTATCAAGGGCAGGCCTATCAGGATCCTTATCAGAGCAGTATCTCTTTGGTTTGGGACCTTGCACTGACACTGCCAAGAGACACTGGAATTCTTGTAATGCTGTGAGATATCTTGCCCTCACTGGCAGTTTTCTTAACTCATGGCTCACCTAGGAATTTGCAGTCTCAGGCATTAAGAATGCTATCATGGAGTTTTTATCCCGTTTTGCATGATAATGGATGCCTCCTTTCTTCATGGTAGTATCAGACTCTTCTCTAATCCCCCATGATTGTATACATAGTGATGCTTGAAGCAGTGAGATTCAAAGTTTAACTTTGTGATATTGTTTCAAACTCTCAGTTTATGTCATTTTCATGGTTTTCTACCTTCAATTTAACTGACCCAAACATTATGAGATTATTTAAATAGGACAGCAGAATGACCTACTTTGCCATGTTCCTTTTCTCTTCATCTTCTATAACACTCCCTTTTCCCTCCTTCTGACCTAAGAAGTTCACTCTGTTTTATCTTTTCATAAGGAACAGCTTGTTACCTTCAAAAATAAACCATTGACTGTCAATATGAGAAGATGTAGGAGCATGGCAAGAACATTCTGCCGTGTTGAATGACATAATTACAATTACTTTCACCTTCATTCTATGCCCTATTCTCTACGTTCCTATCCCTAATATCTTAATAAGATGTTCTGAGCAGACATGTTCATCATAGCTGTCTTTCTGACAATGTGGAAAAGGTTATGGTTGTGTTTGCTCACCTGCAGTATAAAACTGCAAGGCTTTTCAGTGTAAAAATATGGTGTCTTGAAACACCAGAAGGTAGATAAAGCTACAATGTAGGACAGAACTTGTTTTCTGTGTGTCAGAGTGACTATCTGCACAAATCCTCTGTTTCTTCCACACATCTAGAGCTGTGCTTTGCAGGGATGAAAGTGGAACAGTCACCTTCTTCCAGCAAACCTCCTTGACAACAGATTACAACCTCTAGCATACTATAATTTCAAGCAATCAATTAGCCTGCAAATCTAGAGACTAGCACATCTGGATGACCTTGTACACCACCTAAGTTGAAAAGATTTCCTAGAGATGGCTGAGAGACTGTCTAACATGCTGGTAAAGCCTTCAAACTGAATGTCAGAGGCGACCTTAGTCTTAACAATCCCTCTTGTACAGTATGCAAAGCACTTTCTCATTTTCCATCTTTGCTCACCTGAAATAATCTCTGCATACCTGTGTTACTCAGAGTCAGCAGCAAAGGATCCCTCAGGCCTTCGGTGTGCAACCTCAGAAGAGCAGGGTCATGACCAAATCTCCAAGCGTCCCTAAAGACAGCTGCCTCTCCCAGAACTGGAGGAGCACACAGCTCCATGAGGCACAGTCATGGACGATCCAGCAGTGATCTGGTGTTAACGCCCTGCCTGCCACTGCTCTATACAGCCCTAATGACTGATGACGTGAGGGAAGGAAAAGATGCAAGCCTTGGACACTACAAAGATGAGCATAGACTTTGTCACGATTCACTTGTGATTCCAGGGAAACTATGTGGGTTGCTTTAAATTTAATGGGCCTGTCAGCATGTTGGATCATTAAAAAATTATTTATTTTAATGCAAATATCACAGTGGCTCCATTGACAATAAATGATAATCTCAATTTGCCCTAAGAAGACCGAGGACAGAACTTGTGGATTTCCCAATTTTCAGTTAAAACTCTGGTTGCAGAACAAACTTACAAAATGTTCCTTGCCGAACTGTAAAATGTCATAGCAAAAAGTTGCCTTTTTCTCTTTTTGCATTACGCCAGCACTTACCGTTTTTATTTGCAGTTTCCTATCTTAAAAAAGACTTTTTTTTTTCCCTTTCAAACACCTGATGTAACACAGACTGCAACACAGAGAATAAATATATCCATTACCGCCATAGCTAGCTAAACAATGCTCACTTGCTCTTGTGACATAAAGGAAACACAGCTATATTCATTCATAGAGAATGGCCGCATTCATGGTACTTGGTGTGCTGCTATTTTTGCTTCAACTCTATAGTTAGATTCTATATTTTCAACAGTAGAAAGGGGAGAAACTTTCTCAATAGGATTTGTTTCCTATTTCTTGGGATCACATGAAATTAAGGACACTGACCAGCAATGATTTGAGAGAAACAGAAAATCATAGGATTAGAAATAGACCCTCTGTTTTACAAAAGGCTATTTGGTACACTGCTGATGGACAGCTAATTCTTTTATATTGAGTTGCTGATTTCCTACACGGACAACTCCATGTACTAAGTTCATGCATCCTCACATGTTCATTAATACTCACTGCACGAGTGAACCAGCATGACTGCTATGCTGGGCTATGTGCCTTTTGAAATCAGACAAACTGTGATGTACCAGGACTGCCCTGATCTGTTTCACAGATTTCATCTTAAACTAAGGCAGACCTGAATTAGAAGGGCAAGTCTCATAAAGCCAAAGGAAACAAACTGCACAGTCCCATTTCACTTTTTTTTTTTTTTTTTCCTACAGTGTCTCTGGAAGGAATTAGGCTCATAACCTCAGGGTTAGGTTCATAACCTCAAGATTCCCTCATGGCTTCATTATTTATTTGTTTACTTAAACCAAGCGGTTACTATGCAATAAATGAATGACAAAACATCAACAGCTCCAAACACGCTCTCAAATTATACTGGTATAAATCCCTTCATATAATGTTCCTTGATTATTAAGGAAGTTTTAGCAAAACCTTGATCTGTTCTTTTCCAGGATGAAAAAACACCAGGCCTTACTCCTTTGGATGCAACTGCATGAAAGCTGTGGTATGGTTCATTACGTTTTCAGTATCACAGCCAGATTGGGTAACCTCCCTGTAACTCCAGCAGCACAAGTGTTTCCACAGAAATACATAGGGCTTTTAGAAAATGCCTATTTATATTTAACCCGAGGTGCAGAAATGAAGGAATCTCAGATCTTAGCCACCAAGTTGTTATATCAGCTCTGAACAAAACAGAGTTACAATTTATTCTCTGAAGAACTTGAAAATGTTTTCATCCATTTGACAAGAACAAAGCCAATAAAAGAGTGCCATTTATATATATATTACATTAAGTAGCATACTTTAGTGATATATTTCTTAAATACATTTCAAAATTTCAGAAAAAACTTATTTAGAGGAACAAATGACAGATGACAAAAGTTATTTTTTGGTAGTCTGAAAAAATTCTACCAATGTTTGTTCAAATATATGGCTTTTCAAGTTGCACAATATATAATACCCTATTATTTTCTAACTATTTATTCTAAATATGCTTTATCTTTACATGCATCATGGGAAATCAGGTAGAACATGTCTTTGCTATGGTGGTATAAAGAGAACAGTTAGTTGATTTTGTAAAGTATCTGGAGAAGAGAAACAGTAATTGTGCAGTGTGGAAACCGAAATAAACATTTAGAAAAGAAATATCAATCCACTAGGACATGAAAAATCTCAGGGGTATACCATTTGTTAGCTACGCGTGTAGATCACTGTGGGCTGATGTGAGCTAGCTGGTTCTGGGGTAAGAAAAAACATTCTGCTTGTCATACTCTTATGAATTTAGGAAGCATGCTAAGTCAATCAATGAATGCTCTTTTAATAGTTGCAAAACTAGAACTATTTCCTTGGTTTTACTCACTCCTAACATGAAACCTCTGAATCCATTGAAATTAGAGAAGAGCTAAGATTTCACCCAGTATCCACACCAATCTGCAAGTTCAAAGGACCAGGAAGTTTGGGATCTCCTGAGTTTTCAGTTTTTGAACACAGAAACACAAAAAAGTGAGCACCAGACCTGTCGCTTGCTTCCCAGACAGTCTGTGACCCCAGCAGTCTCCTGGCAACCTCACCACTCACTCTGACACAGCTGCTTTCATATCTGCCGCCTGGAACAGAAGCGAGGGCTTTTCCTACCAAAAAAAGATAATATAGCACTGCCAGCTTGTTCAGGTTTATCCGATGAAAGAAGTTCCAAGGACAAATGGGGAAGCATGAACCTGCTTGCTATGGCTGCTCTGCATGCCCCCTCCCCCGCTCTCTTCCTCCCTTCCTCCCTCCTTCCCTCCCTTCCCTTTTCTCTCCAAGCAAGAGGTCTCAAAAGTTATGAAAATATTTAAGTCTGGTGCTTTTTTTCTTTCTTTTTTTTTTTTTTTAAACAAGGGGAAAGGAGGTGGAGGGGAAGGGGAATTTTAGCAGTTGGCAAAGCACTGCGCCATGCTCTGACGGGAAGGACTGATCCAGCAAGCAAGGACAATAGTCCACTTGTGTCGGGCCCTACCACATCACTGTCACACAGGAAGGGTATCCGAAGGTCACAAGGAGCAGACTACTGCTCAACTATATTTTCACAGGAGGAGATGTAAACCTGATGGATTTAAGAAACATTACACACTGGACCTTGCTGGGAGGCTGGTCATATACAATAACAAATTTGCAGTTAAAGAGCACAGGGTCTTAATGAGCTTCCCTTATTTTAAAGAAACCACTTCCCCTCACCCAAATTTGTTGGTTTTTTTTCTGACTCAGTGCTAGAATACTACAGCGCCTCGGTTACAATCCTAACTGAACTTCACAACGAGCATGACGATTATTCTGTTAGACAATTATGAGATCCAATTAATCAGATTTCTAAAAGGGGGGAAAAAAAATCACTTGCTGTCCCAGCCTACAGAATAACCTGAATTCATGTCCGTTGAGTATTTTATAGGCCTCTGGGACAGAATTGACACCTTTGTGAAGTTGCTTCTTTCTCCCAGAAGACTCCAGTTTGCAGGACATGTCATTTGCAGTTACACAATCTTAAGGGTAGAACCACTTTCTCAAACTCTGTTTTCATCAGAATGACAAGTTGCAAAGAGAGAAATAAACCACTCTCCAGTTTTCACAAGAATTTCAGAACATATAATAGAAGGATCTTTCTATTTATAGATATTCAGCAGTATAGAAATACAGGTGTGAAAGCCTTGCCTGCTTGGGTAAGTTTCCTATCATGCAACCAACAAGGAACTGGATGCTAGATCGGGGAAGAGTCGTAAGAGAAGTTGCCCATACTTCCTTCACACTAACAAGTCACAAATTTGATTCTCTCAAAATAGACTCTTCTGTCTACAGAAGCAATAGCTCAAATCATACAGTGAATCGTAAGAGGACTGGAGCAAGGCCAGAACCTTGAAACCCCGCAGAAATACAGAATTAATAAGGTGAACATGCCTAGAAACTGATCTGTGGAGCACACTGCAGAGGTAAATAATATTCCTCCCCTCTTACTGCTATAACAATTGTCCCTGCTGTTTTGAACTTGAGGAATACTTTTTCCTAACTAAGCCTGACAAATGGAGTAAGACCAAGCGAAAGCAGACCATTGAGGTGCTTAAGAAACAGTAGCAGCAGCAGCAGCAGCAGTAAAACTCTCAGAGAACCAGTGTCCCAGCAGGCATACATGCATACAGTGGCAATGCCTCTCTCAGGCTTCTGGTCTAGTGTGCAGTGTGTAACTGCAGCATAAACAGTTAAACGGCCTAAAGATGATAAACAGTTGCAGTCCTCTCTTGACTAATTTATGTAGCTTCCTCCCAGAACGCAAACTGGGCATCTTTCATGGTGGCTACCAAATGCTACAAGGACTGGCAACTTCTGCCTTCAACCATTCACTAAACAAAGGAAACCACTTCAGCGCATTTTGTACTTTTCAGTCCTAAAAAAGAAAAAGCTGACACAACTGAAGAGACAGACTGTAGACAAACGTATGCAACATGACTAACATATTACATTTGCAAAATAGAACAGAGGACAAACTCCATGATAGATTTTTAGGAATACAAGTGTGAAAACTCATGCTAGACTCCAGGAGAGGAAACAAACCCAAAATTTTGTCAGATAGCTCTTTTTCAATGTCTTCCAGTGAAGCTCTAAGCAGTAGAGATGCTCTTTATGCATGGAAGGACAGACCATTGCCATGCTTCTGTTGTGCATACAGAATCAAAAGCCTAGCTACATCTAGTTGGTGACAGATGCTCTGTCTTGGTTTGCTGCCCAACAGGAGATCAGCTCTTCCAGGGACGAGCCCAGGACCAACCAATTTAGAAGGCAGCTTCTTTTTCTTGTAACTTGGCTGAATAATCTCAGACTGTGAGCATTTTTGTCTTTCTCCTCCTTGCTAACTTCCACATAATCCCAGAAAGACAGGAAACAATCCTGTCTTATCATGTGACATTGTTCTCCTCTTGGAATTTAACTAAAGTGAAAAGGACTCCCACTAGGCTTGGCCAAGGAGGTACATAAGGGTGGCCTAGCACTTCTCTAGTTGCCTTCATTGGGATAGCTCAGTAATACACACAATAGTCTGTTTACTTCAACCAGACCCCTACATTGCTTGCAGGGAGAGGTCATCTGATAGTTCCAGGTCCCCATAGGACTTGCTTTGCAGGAGCAAAAGCTATACTAGAGCTCTCCTATTAGCTTCAGGCCCCACTGCACCACCTGTATGGCAACACTAACGGAAGAGAGACTGCCTCTGATCAGAAACAGGCTGTTAAACAATGTGATTTCATCATTAAGTGAAACTCTGAGCAAGCCTACAGTTCTTCAGGCTCTTTCTTATGTCCCCTCCCACTTCTCTTTGTAGAGGAATGCATTTGATTTAGGAGTGTTTAATTTGTGGCACTCTCACTTGTGAGCTAAATATGATACACAATATTTCAAATGCCTATCACTTCAAGTTTCTGTATCTATATACAGGCATGTCAAAAAGTGACTTAATATTTTTAGGTGTTTTGAACACCTAGAACTCATTCTGGTTCCCTTTCCATTCTGTTGGTTTTTTTTTTTCCTCCCCACGGGTTTATAATTATAATCAGTACTGGAGATTTTTTATAACAAATATTGAAAAAAATAGAGAAAGGCAGATTGTGGGGAAACACACTCATCTGGCTTAGAACAGTTCTCCAAACATCTACAGAAAAATAACCAGATCTCTGCTTTTTAAAGTTTCACATTTCTTTGACACACAGTTACCACTATTCCCTCACTGGAATGAGGCTTGACCTCTAGTTTTGAATTCATATCAAACCTTGGTGGTATGCATGAGTTATTAAGAGTAAAGACCAATTCAATAACTAAATTGTAATTATCTCGGCAAAAACATCTATATCAAGGACAGGAGGAGTGAGAAGGAAAGGATGGGTTACATTACAAAAGAAAAAGTTTAAGTTTAGCTTTGAAAACAAGTGCCCTGCTCAAGTTCAATTGCCATGAGAAATAGTTTGACTATTAATAGCTGTTGTCTTACACTAGACATGAGAAAATTACAGAAAAAAATGATGGCCTCGACACCTGATGGGATACAAAATTTTAAAAGCATTCTTATGACCCTACAACTACATTATTTTATTCTCTATGTTTTTTTTGACTCTTCATACTTGTATTATCATTTGCTTGCATATTTCAACCTATGGTACTTGTTTTATAGCTGTCTGAAAAATCTTCCTTTCCAGTTGCATTCAACTGAAGAGAAGTAAAAGTTCTCTGCACAGAAAGACAATCATATTTTATTTATTCAGTGAAGAGAGTAAATTGGGAAGCAAAAGCAAGCACCAATACCTCAGATGAGCTGTAGAGTATGATTAACTCCATGTAGTTTTACTGAACAAGAACCTTTTCAAAAGCCTTCCCTTACACCTATTTCACTTGAGAAAATAAAAGGAAGACTTATTTCTATTAAGTTCTCGAGAAATTTTTTTTTTAATCCATTTATTTTGTATAGGAATTGAGACTGAAACTTTCATGGAAACTTTTCCAGATAAAAACATGGCAGATGATGATGAGAAAATAATAGCACTGGCTTGACATAATGGACTTTCTGGGAGGTTTTAAGTTACAGAGGAGAAAACTGGGCTTATTTGCTCAGCTTCTGGTGTATTTTGGCAGCATATTTTAAAATCTGTAGATAGAAATTAAAGAAAACTTTGAAGTGCCTAGAAGTCAAGTCCTCAGTAAATGAATGCAAGATTTGGAGGAATTAAATTCTAGTATTTAAATTTATTATTTATTAATGTTACTGTATCACACTACAATCATAATCCTCAACCATTCTGCAACTATACCCCAGAGGCTTCTTAAACTTCCCCTAAAGCTGCTGCCAGTGTCAAGGACAGGATGTGAGACAGTATGGCTCACTCACTTGAATAATTCCTACGAGCCAATGCTGCAGTTTAACCCCATCTGGCCACTATGCCCCACATGGCCGCTCACTTAGACCCCTCTAAGTGGGATAGGGAAGAGAACTGGAAAGGTGAAAGTGGTAAAACTTGTGAGTTGAGATGAGAACAGTTTAACAACTGAAATAAAATAACAACGACAACAATAATAATAGCAGTGAAAGGGGAAATAACAAAAAGAGAGAGAAATAAACCCCAAGAAAAACAAGTGATGCAAATGAAAAACAGTTGTTCACCACCAATGAACTGATGCCCAGCCAATTCCCAAGCAGCGGCCTCGCTGTCAGGTTCCCCCAGAGTTTATATGCTGAGCATGAAGTCATATGGTCTGGAATATCCCTTTGGCCAATTGGCGTCAGATGTTCTGGCTGTGTCCCCTCCTACCTTCCTGTGCACCCCCAGCCTACTCGCTGGGGAATATGAGAAACTGAAAAGTCCTTGACAGTGTAAATACTACTCAGCAACAACTAAAATATTAGTGTTATCAACATTATTCTTGTCTTAAATCCAAAACACAGCACTATACCAGCTGCTACGAAAAAGATTAACTATTTCAGACAAAACCAGGGCAACCAACTATACATGCAGAAATGCTTACCACTGCAATTACAAAGTTTTTAATTCGCAACATATTTTGGTATCCTCACACACCTTTGTGGACTCAATTGTGGGAGCAACAAACTATTGTGAGGGACAAACACCCTCTGAAATCCGGTGTTTAGATTAGGCATAAAACTGGCCCATGTTATTTAGATGCTATGCTTCACCTTTAGCTGACTGGACTATTCCGTTGAAGTTTATCATGAAAGTTCTGAGGAGGGAATGCAAAACAATCAGAATTATACTGCAATGAGATTAGTGAATGATTTTCTTGGGTGGCAACATGAAGCACAAAACCAGAAAGGGTGAACTTCATCTAGGAAGTTTAGAAGTTGGCAAATCTTCACAATTACGGAAAATCAAAGAAAAGAGTAAAAACATAATGACTATCATGGCTTATCTACAGGGACATGGTATCAGCAAAAGAATGACTAAATATCCATGTTCCCCTTTATGATAGTCTCCATATGCTCAACTGAATTACACGGGCTTTGTAGGTATGCACTGCTTGAGACAGAAGGAAATGGAGCATATTACTGATTGGGGGTTAAATACTCTGCAATCCCTGCAGGTCACAGTTAACATTTAAAGTCTAAAACAAACCACTGAAGAAACCAAAGCAACTCACTCCAGGGCTGACAGTCTACTCATCAGACTACGGAACTGCAACTGCAAGCTAGCTGAGAATAGCGCAGTTCAGAAATAAGTATGACAACAGTGAAGTACGACTACAGGATTTTAAAACCAAAATATTATTGCTTGGGGACACCTATATTCCTTAAAAATAATTAAAAAGGCAGTGAAAGAAGGTTTCCTTATACAACAGTGATGATTTCCGTTTTATCAAAGCTATGGTTTTCTATCAAGACACATTTTGAAAGAAAAATTTCAAGCACTGTAATCACTGATAAGTAAGAACATAAGCAAGCACTTCTCTGGTCCAGTAAAAAAAAATGAGACTTTCAAGTCTTTTCTTGTGTAACTTTACACATCAATACCGATGGTATATATTGGTGTCATATGAATCAAAAGATAATTTGTTTTTCTGGATGATCTTATATGCAAAAATAAAATTCCATCACACACTCTTTCTATCTATGAAGACTGTTTGACTTAATAATTATTGGAATTGGATCAAAATGGAAAAACATCTTCATAAGAACTCAAGCAGATTCTTTTCTCCTACTCAGGTTAATTGTCAGTTTTTAGAAAGCATCCAGAAAGTGTTCAAAACACAGTCCAAAGTACAGGAGTGTGCATTTTTAGAAGCAAGACACTGAGCCGCGTTTGGTACCCCAAGAGTAACAGGAGCCAGATGCCATGCACACCTCTGCGAATCTGGGCATTCAGGTTATACAGCTTGCTCAAGCTTCCCATGAGGAAGAAAGAGGCCTAAAACCAGAGCACCTCATCTGCCTGTCCCAACTTTTCCTTATGAGAAGAAAAAACAATAAAAGCAAGGAAAATGTTAATTGTTGGGCCTGCAACTGTAATGAATAGTGCCCCATCCCTCAACTAGACCTATGAAGACGTGTAATACTGAGGTATATTTTGTTGTCTCTTCCTAGAATAAGGCACTATTTGGCATATCACAAAAATTGTGCTCCAACTACGTAGTGATACATCTGACTTAAATTAGAGCTTCTCAACTGTATTTCATTATCTGTGGCACTGAATCTGGGCATCTATGCATAAGGTACCTTTCTTTCTGAGTAGGTGACTCAGGACAGAGTAACTTCCTGGCTCCTGGGCTCCTGGGAAGCAGAGCAACTGCAGGGCACATTTTCTAGAGGTCATTAGAATATTAATTCTTAGAGCAGAGGAAGAATAGTGATGAAGTTGTCAGTCCTCCTTGGGATGGTGTCACTCCCTCTGCTGTTCAAAGGCTCCAGATCACTCCAGACTTTGTGGAGTCTAATAACTAAAAAATAAAAAAGAAAAGAAATGGAGAAAGATGTTAACAGGATTGTATTGTGGAGGAGCCAGGATGCAACTCATTATACCTACAGTGAAAATGCTCACCTTCACCATGATATGGGTGAACTGAGCAGGCAACTCAATATCTTTTCTTCCTTCTCCACGCCTTTCGGATTTCCTAAAACATTCCACCTGACACATAGAGCAGTGCCAAGTTCATGACCATGCAGCACTGCAAAAGAGATGTAGGCAAACAGCAGAGCACTGAGAGCGAGTTTCCAGCATTCCTGGAAAAAATACACTGGAAGCATTGTGTGTCCTCTGGTGGAGCCCAGCCAGCCTTGCCCAGATTGCCCTGCTTTCCAAGAAGTTGCATTTAGATACTGATTATACACCTTCTTTGACTGACTCTACTAAGTACATTGGCATGCAGAGGCTGAAATACCTCTCCTGATGGTCACCAAGGCAAATGGATAGGACTTTATACTGTTATTTCACATACTCCACCTACTTTGCTCTTTTGTCAATTTCACATTTACTTGTAAAGTTGTAGGTTCAGGTGGAGTCACCAAACACACAACACATCCAAGATCAGATTAATGGTATGAAAACATCCTGCAAAAGCACAGGAAATTGAATACCTGAAGCATCTTTGGATGCATTTAGGGAAACACTGAGTCAATGACAGAAAGCAGTGCTTCATTAAAAGTGATGCTTAAAGTCTCTGATATGGCAATATTGCCAGTTTAAAGAGAGACGGAGCAGGGCCAAGACATAGACTGCAGGTGTATCTCTAGCACTCACTTCAGCAATAGCTAATGAATGCTACAGACATCTTCATCATTCCAGGAAGACATCTTCATCTTTCCAGGACTTGGAGAACACGTCAAGGTAACTTTGATTGACTTTGCATTATGCCCTCTCTAAAGCTTACTATTAGAACACCTTAAAATATAAACGGGAAGTTAAAAATGAGAACACTTACCTTCTGCTGTCATTTCTATAGTGCTTAGTTTCCCAAACTGTATCCGCCAGCATTGCCAGAATACTTTACAGTTTTAGAGACTTTTTTACTCTTTTGGTTAGATGATCTGTTGGGAACCTTAGGTAGGTATGAAGAGAGAGCTGGAGCAGACTGGGGGCAATCAATTCAGGCAAATTAGGAAGCAGATGGTGCTAGAAGTAAAAAAAAAACCAGTCCAGATCACTAACCAGTTTGGGTACAGAATCAGTTTTGGATTAAACTTGTTCCAGTCAAGTTCCTGCCCAGATGCCTACTTGAAATAGGTATTACTTAAAAAAAAAAGAAAAAAGTAAGATTCACAAAAAGATACCAGGCAGGAGGAAGATCCCCCAAAAATTGGACTGTTCAAAAAAAGGCTAATTATCAACATGTACACATAGATGAGGCCTGCAAGCTGACAGCTCGTCCCCACCTAAGTGACCATGTCTGTATTTGCACACGTTTTCTCTGACTATTCTGCAGAGACATCCAGCAGAACACACCTTGTTAAGCCGATGTCAGCATTTACTTGTGTCAACTGCTGAAGCTCTTGGAGGAAGAGGTTCCATGTGCAACTGTTGCAGTTTGTGCATCTGTACGTCTTGGATGGGGTGCAATTTGTCTGTTTTTCCCTTGAGGATGTCTGCATGTCTTTGTGTAGCAGCACTGAAAAGTCCGATGAGGAGCTCTCTCTTTCAGTCTGAAGCCTTGCTCATGCAGTAATACCCTCGTGGGTGGTCTCCTACATATGCAGAGTCTGCTGAATATTTTGTGGCTCCACGCACTCAGCAGTCATTGCTGTATTCAGCCTTAGGCTGGAGGGCAGATCAGGTTGTCTTGTCAAAGTAAAGGGGCTCAAACCTGGGAATAAATCTATTCCAGCTTTGAAAAGAGTTTAGAGAGCATTTCATATGCAATCAGAAATGGAGGCTAGGCAAAAAAAAAAATCATCCCATCACAGTTCTGGAACTTCTTAGCATGAAAGGAAAATAACTGAGTTACTTTCAGAAAAACAAACCGCTTCTCATTATGTGATTTTGGGAATGTCTATAAACCCATAATTTTGCTGAAAAGTAGTTCACCTCTTGCCTTTCAGAACTATGGTTTTCTTCAGGTCTCCGCCACCAAGTTACAGTGCTTAAAGGGAGGATTTATGTAAGCTTTATTGTATTTCTATATATTAAAATTATCTCTTGCCTATGCAGCTAGGAGCTAGAGTTTGCAATTATGGGTTTTTATGCCTTCTAAGCAGATAACATTTGCTTATATTAACAAGTCACCCATCCATCTGCCATGTGACCACCACCAAGTTTAACAGCTTTGTTACCTTACAGCAACAAATCACATCTAAAATATTGAAGCTACTTTCCTCTGACAAGTTAATTAGATGGAGAAGTTCTATATGCAGCTACTGTTTTCTTACCCCTTAAAGAAAATCACGTATAGCTTACAAAATGGGCTTTTAAGTACAAAGTTACTTATTTTTAGTTACAGAGGCTAAAGGACTTTTAATTTCATGCTTTGTTTGATGGCAAAAAGTTGTTGAATGGAAATGGTCTACTCCCTGATACAAGAAGGTAAGGGAGTATTAAGAACAGAGAAAAGCAACGGAGACAATTGTTTGCTCTCCAGCTCACTCCCAGACCAATTTGTCTTCCAAGCACCTCCTGTAACCTCAGGGAAGGTTACAAGAGCACAGACATGACTGAAATTATGTGCTAAACAATAGTGGTCACTGTACTCCTATGAATATGAATGAATGAAGGGAACCAGAAAGGTAGAGAAAATCTCAGAAGGAAAAACCTTAATTTCTCACTGATCAAAACAGCAATAGTAAAAGACTTGAAGTTCAGATAGACATAGAGCTGTTTGCTGATTGCTTCACTTAGGCTTCGCATGAAAAGTATTTGATATTTCTATCAGCTGCCTAAAAGTCACTAATGGCTGCAAATTAAGCAAAGCGAGAGGCTAGTTATCACAAGCAAAGTCACTTTCAATAAATAGCAAAAGGTGAAAGATAGGGGAGATCAGCTGGGCTATCTCAGCAAACCTGGAGTTCATCCTGACAGCACATTCCCAGAGTTGTGCCCAATCTAGCTGCAAATGACCAATGGGAAAGCCTCTGTTCTACAAGTCATGCCAGAATACACAGATGTAACACCAACAGCCATATCGACGCTGTGCCAGCATGCCAAGCATGCAAACAAGTTGGAAGAAAGCTACCATCAGATGAATGTCAGCGTTGGAGAGGTTGGGGTCCTTCTCAGGACTTCGGTGAGTCAATAGGAAAGAGCCATTTTCTGGCCTCTGTACACTCTGCTAGATTTGGGAAGAAACATGCTCACCCGATTTCTACCCCATTAATGCAGATAACAATCGATTAGAAATTGAGAGGACTCACACGCAGCATAGTATTTCACTTCCTGATTTTTCATGTCACTAGAATTTTTTTATTGTCTGCACAGTGCACAGTGCACAGCTTTGCCAAACAGCAGTACAAGGATCTAAACCTCAAGCTGAAAAAAAGAACCAAAAGTGGAGCTTGCTTTGAGGTCACCTTGGGGAGAGTGTAACACTGTTGGGCGGGTCAAGATGCAGGTAATGCTTTTGTATTTGAGAGACTTAACAACTCATTGGTGAAAAATTTCTGGGAATGCTTTCGTCTAGATTTTGTCCAGGGGTTTTGGACGCAGCAATTTCTCTCTGCTTCTCTTGTCAGTCTTGTCTAAAGAAAGGACAATTATAACATTGGTTTCAGCAGTAGAAACAAGTTCTGCAACTTCCACAAGACCACAGTCCAGGTGTCCCATGTGGGCCACAAATCATTCAACAGCTTCAAGATATGCAAATGTTGTTGCATTTACCGATGCGTATCGTAGCCGTTTCTGGGAGCGTATACTGTGAATCCTCACTTGCAGAGAAGTAAGCTGAATTACTATTTCTTTCCAGGAATAATGTGGTAGTCATCTTCCTAGTAAAAGAAAATTGTGGGAAAGCACCAGAGAAGTCAGAATTTAGATGATTTTGTCTACATCTAGATAGGCAATTTGCCATCATAGACAGCTTGGCTTTATTCTACAACCTTGAGAAATTGGCTAACTCAATCTGAAGGTAGAAATTAGAAAAAAGGCAGCCTTTCATGTGGTTGGAAGCAGTCTCAAGGAGATTATCCAGAGCGTGCACTATCTTCAAAATGAAAACAAAGTACAAGGATTCCTTCCTGCCTGTGCAGTTTCCTCCCAGTGTATCCACCACACGGTGTACACTCTAGAATAACCCAATCTACAGTGTCTACCCTAGCATCTGAAGGTCCCTTTTACACTTACCAACATTGTCTTTTTCTGATATTTCTAGTGTACTCGTCACACATTTAGCCTCTTTTTTCCTGTGCCGTGAAGCTGATTGCTGCTTGACCTGTATCATATCATCAGCTACGATGTTCTATAAGGTTTCTTTATATAAGAATTCTTTACCTAAGAGCTCTGAAGCATGCTGTTTGGAAGGGGTACTTGCCCTCATTTCATGCCAACTCTTTATTCACATTAATACTTTGAACCTGGCGGAGCTGGAGGGGAAGGGAAGGAAGGGGAGTGTTTTCATCAATTCAGTTAGAGGTGCTCATTGTAACCAGGACTCAGCACAATTCTGCTGTGCATTACTGCCACACGGATTTCATTTGAAATTAAACACAGAATCAGAGCTTTTCATGTCATTTCCAGATGAAAACCAGGTGTTTCCGACTCAGAAATGCCATGCAAACACGTCATATTTTGTCTGAAAAGGTTAAAAAGCTACAAATATCACAGGAAAATCGACTTGCTGACCAGTCCTTGAAACAAGGAAAAGATTGTAACAAGGAACCTGTTTTTCAGTCTTTGTAAATCAGCGTCTGGGAGGAGTCTCTGTCTGCTTAAGAAACTGACCTACTCTTTCCTCAGTATTACCCTTCTCTGGGAAGTTTGTCTCAAAACTGATTTCAAGAAATAAACTGCAGAGCTAACAGTTTTGCAAAATGTTGCCCTATACATGCCATAGATATACTAGACACTTAAGCAACTGAGAGTAGTGTAAGCAAAATGCTTGCACCACAATAATAAGGACAGCAGCACAGAAAAAGACTGGTCTGTTGTGCTTGTTCCTGCAAAGGAGGGAAAAGGACTTTGAAACACTGTGGCACTGCTCTCTGAATAATGTGGAAAAGATCTTGTTTTGCATTAGTTGCTATCAGGCCTCTCTAACCAAGTCCAGGGAAACGGATAAAACAGCCGCAGCTCTTGGATGAAACAGAGAACATGGATATGGAACATGGAAACTGAGTTCTGATAGAGAAATTGGGTTCTCAAGAGTACACAGTGTCTCCCAAATACTGCAGTGTGAAAACAACAAAACTGCTGTTTCCTCAATATTAAAGTGATATTTGTTGAAGGCAAATATCCTCCTGAATGGCAGTAAGCACTGATTAACCAAGAGCACATTATTAAATCAGCAAGATTAAACAACAAAGTGAAACAGAGTTTAATGTTTTTAATAGATGCTCATTTGTGATCAAGTTACTTGGAGGGTCAGACTTCCATGACGTTTTCTATAGTGCTGATGTTTCAGTGTCCCAGACAGAATACTGTCTGATACACTAGACAATGTGGATCCTCATAATTCATCTAGGAAACTTAACAGAAACAAAGTATTCACCTAAAGCTGCATGTATGCAGTTGCTTGAACATGAAATGGATGAACAGGAACAACTGCTGAATAAAAGTTTCATATGAGTACTTTCAATCCTACAGGTTACTAGCTACGCTGTGCTCTGAATGTCAGAATTTTGAGGGTGGTAGTCTTCTGGTTTTGTAGTTTGAAGTCAGCATTAAGTAAATTACAGTGTATTAATCTCTGCTTTCTGAATTATAAATTCCTTTCAGCACTCCTGTACAGAATTAAACAATTTTAAAGGAAGTGGAAATTAAGCTGATTAGCAGGAGAACAGGATCTTCAGCAGTGAGTAAGTATCTTCACTTTTCACCAATGTTGATTTTCCCAGTGTTCTTTCCCACTGGAGAACTGCAGATGCAGCTACATAAATTCTGAAGACTACAATCCACATGCCAATGAGCTTTATTTAAAGGTGCAGAGCAATCAGCCAAATGGCTAAGGGATATTTACTATCAAATCATTCGTCAGATAGCTATTTCAAATTAAAACAAAAGAGGTCCCTTGAAAGGGGGAAAATAATGGTATTCAGAAGAAAGCAAAAGGGATGCCTCAATATGCATTGAGAACTGCTAATCAGGACACTCCTATGCAATGCTACCACTAATGTATTTCTCTTTGAATCTTAGAAAGTTACCACATGACTTCCTAGTAATATTTTACTGTACAGAGACCAGAAAGATAAGGCAACAAATTGGGTTTTTTGGTTTGTTTTTGGGTTTTGTTGTTTTGGCTTTTTTTGAGTAAGCAGGACACATTTCCAGAAAAAAACAAAGTCAATATCCCTCCCAAATTAAAGCAATATTTTAACACCAAGGAACAAACATGATTACACAAATGCTGTTTCAGTTTAGCAAAAGCGCTTGCCTTTGCCTACACTAAATCTGCTATTTTTAAGGTCAGATCAATATTTTTTACCTCTTCATAAAGAACAATGTTTGCTACCTCAGCACTACGAAGCGTATTAAACCCATTTGCACTGATAAAGTACTTTTAAAGGGAAAAAAAGAATACATATGCATTTTTCGTTTTCTCTTACAAAAGACTGCTGTTGAACGCTATTCAGCATCCACACATGGATCCAGTTGTACAGTCATTCATACAAACTGCTCTACAGATTTCTAGCATTAATTTCCTTCTGTAATGACATAGCCTTCTTCTCAGTGGCATGAAGAAAAGACAGAAAAGGACAGGAAAGCACGGAAATGTTGGGATTGATCCCTCTCTCAGAGGTAAAGACAGTCCACATTTGTCCCTATATTGTTCCCCTTCCTTCCTCACCTTTCACTGTTTTCCCTTCTTTGAATAGCCCCCAGAGCTCCTCTACATCAAACAAGCTTAGATCCACTCCTTTCTGTAAATTCTACTTTGCTTCACAAACAGCTAATTTATGAGCAAATGTGTTGGACAATTCTCTATAGCCATATATGAACCTTCCCTGGCCACATCCATGTAGAGAAGCACAAAGCAGAACGCAATTTCTGCACAACCCAAATAAATTCTTTTTATAACATGGCCTCAGGCTGGTTTCCAGATGAATTACTAGAAAACCAATTATGAGGTAAAGCCTTTTAAATCTGCCTCAGTACTGGCAACAGGTTGAATAAATAAAGCACCTTGAGTAAAGGCATGCAGTATGGCCCCCAATCTGGACCCTAAGTGTATTATCACTTAAGCCATGGGGCAGTATATGAGCTACACTTGAAAGAGTTCTACTTCAGTGACTGGAGGTGTTGCTTAAACCATCTTGGCTGTTTGTTACAGTGGGTGGTTCAGACACATTTCTAGAAGAGATCAGACAAGCCTGCTTCTTGCAATGGTTGTGGCTCATCCGGAAAATTCTGCTCATTGTTGTGCATCTCTGTGAGGGTCTGACCTGCAACACCTAATTGTATCAAAACACCTCCTTTCCTTTTGTAACCACAGTACTCCCTAAAGTCTACTGTTGACAAAAGTTGTATTTCTTTGTACATCAGTGGTCAAGATATGACATCAATGGTAACGTGGTCTATAACCAAGTTACTGCAGGTACCAATAAAAAATTATTCTTCATGCCAGGATAGGATAAATGCCTAGTTTTTACAAGTACACTCATAGAATCATAGAATCATCAGGGTT
>VWZK01008107.1:0-27056 GCA_013396935.1 Baryphthengus martii
CTGAGATAAGCCGGAGAATGGGAGTCTGGCCTACTATACATTCAGTGTCAACATAACAGGAACCACGGAATCTCCACCCCTCCTCAGTGTCTGCTTTAGACACTAGATGCTTATCAACAGTGATGAGTTTCGATGGTTTGTGTTTTCTGCTTTCAAATGTTTCTGTGCTTTCTGATTCCAACACTCACACAAGACAATAACGAAAAACTGTCTCCACTTATAGCCAAATAGAAACATGCTTTACACTCAGAGAACATGGTAACATTCAGATTTGGATTTGAGAACAATTTAAGTGTCATGATCAAATTTAAACTCAGAATCTGTAGAGCCTGTAGAAAATTTGAACATAGATCTAATGATATTGAAATAACAATGTGTGAAGCGTTCCTCCAAAATAGCTGAAGTCTCCTGAGCTCACCTACTTGCTTACATCAGGCTAGATGTAAGGAAGACATTTTTTATGATGGGGGTGTTGAAACACAGGAGCAAGTTGCTGAAAGAGGTGGTAGATGCCCCATCCCTGGAAACATTCAAGGTCAGGTTGGACAGGGCTCTGAGCAGCCTGATCTAGTTGAAGATGTCCTTTCTCACTGCATGGAGGTTGGACTAGATGACAACTAATGGTCTCTTCCAACCCAAACTATTCTACGATCCTATGATTCTACAGGAGTGCTTCTTCCAAGTTAATTCAAACCCTAGAGTATTTCAGTACTCTAGTGGATGTTGTCCACCTGGACTATAGTAAAGTCTTTGACACCATTTCCCATAGCATTCTCCTGGAGAAGCTGGCTGCTCATGGCTTGGATGGGCATACCCTCCGCTGCGTGAAAAATTGGCTGGACGGCCAGGCCCAAAGAGCGTTGGTGAATGAAGTTAAGTCCAGTTGGCAACCAGTCACAAGTGGTGCTCACCAGGGCTCAATACTGGGGCCTGTTCTGTTTAACATCTTTATCAGTGATCTGGACAAGGGGATCAAGGGCACCCTCAGTAAGTTTACTGACAATATGAAGCTGGGTGGAAGTGTTAATCTGCTTGAGGGTAGGAAAGCTTTTCAGAGGGCCCTGGCTAGGCTGGATCGATGGGCCAAGGCCACTGTCATGAGGTTCAGCAAGGCCAAGTGCCAGGTTCTGCATTTGGATCATAACAACCCCAGACAAAACTATAGGCTTGAGGACAAGTGGCTGGAAAGTTGCCCAGCGGAAAAAGACTTGGGGTATCGATTGACCACTGGCTGAACATGAGCCAGCAGGGTGCCCAGGTGGCCAAGAAGGCCAACAGCATCCTGTCTTGTATCAGAAATAGTGTGACCAGTAGGACCAGGGACGTCATTATGACCCTGTGCTCGGCACTGGTGAGGCCACACCTTGAATACTGTGTTCAGTTTTGGGCCCCTCACTACAAGAAAGGCATTATGGTGCCGGAGTGAGTCCAAAGAAGCTGATGAAAAGTCTAGAACACAGGTCTTATGAGGAGTGGCTAAAGGAACTGCGGTGGTTTAGTCTGCTGAAAAGGAGGCTCAGAGAAGACCTTCTTGCTCTCTACAACTACCTGTAAGGAGATTGTAGTGAGGTGCTGGTCTCTTCTTCCAGGTAACAAGTGATAAGACAAGAGGAAATGGTCTCAAATTGCACCAGGAAAGGTTTAGATTGGACATTAGGAGAAACTTCTTCACTGAAAGGGCTATTAAGCAGTGAAACAGGGAAGTGATGGAGTCACCATCCCTGGAGGTATTTAAAAGATGTGTAGAAGAGGTGCTTAGAGATATGATTTAGTGGTGGGATTGGCAGTGCTAGGTTAATGGTTAGAGTTGATGATGTTAAAGGCGTTTTCCAACCAAAAAATTCTATGATTCTACAGTTCAAGAGCCTCATATTCCAGACAGTGGTGGTGATGGTTCAGGGAATTTTTTCTCCCACTAGAAGCTGAGAAGCAGAAAACAGATGTGCATTCTGCCCTCCCAGATCCACCTCCTCCTGATGCATGTGATCAAGAGACTTTCAGAAGAATGGTAGCAACTTTTTTTAAATTAAGTGACAGAAAAACTTTTTAAAAAATAATTACTGAAGGTTATTTCTGTTCTGCTATAGGTAAACAGCAACAGTGTCATTAAAATATCTTTAAGGCACAAAATAATAGAAAGGGCAGGTGTGTATAATGAAATAGCTGAGGCAATAAATCATCTGTTGCCAGCTCTGTTGTAGAAAACCTAAACAGTTCTAAACAATCACAAACCAGTGAGGTATTTTTTATAGATGATACAGCACAGCAGCAGCTCACTGTGCTCACATATGAGCAAAAACTCTACTCAGATACTTTCTCTACATCAGCTTCCTGTCATAGGATGCATCTACTTAAGCATCACTGTAATTAAAATAAATAAATTTATCAGTTAGCTCAGCTTTTTTTTCCTCAAGTCTGGGAGAGAAACTCGACCATTGCCATTTCTATTTTTACATCCCTGGGAGGTACTGCAATGACAGAAGTACACAAAATCTGAGGCAGGCAAATGGATTTTGTAACTGAAATCTAAAATATTATTATCAGGTCTTCCAGAAGATGTAATGTTAGTCCCAAGGGCAATACAGTGATGGGGACACGTTGCTTCATGTTACAAATCTCATCTAATTTTTTCATTTCTGTCCCTTCATCTCCCTTGCAACATGTCTCCCTCCCACATGAAGAGAACTGAATGGAAAGGACTGATTACTGGGAAGATTTGTGCCTAGGAGGAATGAAATGCGCTTTCTGCGTTACCCTATGAAAAATGGATGATCTTTCCTGCAACAGTGACTAAATGGGCACTACTGAATCCAGACATTAAGCCATGAAAGTTTCACAACATTTTCAGAATTGGGCACAGAGATGTACGGGTCAGAAACTTCTCAGGCAGATGACACTGCACTGGAGCTTCCATCTTAATTAGCTATCAGCTGAATGTCCAGAATCTCCTGCACATTTTTTCATGTTAAATCATGGGTTATATAAAATAGGCAAAAATATTTTTATCAAAATAGGAATTTGATCTTTTTAGTATATTCAGTTTCCCATCTGCCTAAATTACTTCCCTGCAAAATAAATTCAAGAGTGAAGATTTATAGCAAAAATTGTTGTTTCGCCTTTGCTATGTATCTAACCCAGCATTGTGTTTCAATACATATGCAAGTTTTATCTTCAAGCAAAACCATCACATGGAGTGCAGAATAGAAGTAAACTTAATGATTCTTTAGAATATGTGGACTAAATATAGTCATCAGTACAATATCTGCACAGTTTTGGAAAGCTAATATTAATTCATCTTGTTATGTGGTAGAGTATGTATGTGCTGGCAGAAAGCCTCTTTCATAAGTCAGCTCCATGGTGGAAAACAGCAGTTAGCTTCCCTTTTAAAGAGCCCAGGTTGAAAAAAACCCTGTGAATTAATATTAATGTTTACAATAGAAAATTAAGGCAAAAGCCCACAAAATAAATTGTATCTTGAAATTAATTAAATATTTTTATAATTGCAAACATTTATCCCACTACATTGAGTATGTCTAAAGCCAAACTCACAACCATTTGTGATGAAAGCTTGCTAAGCCAAAAGCTGGCCACAAAATATACTGAAAATTTAAAAGACACTTCTTTGGTAAAGTCATGGCTTTAACAAACATTCACCCTTAATCATAGCACCACTGAGATGGCACTATATTTCATGACCTGAAGAGTTGACCTCAGGATCTATCTGTGTTATAATTCATTGATTTGTAATATTAAACCGAATGTATTTGAAATACAAACTATGACAGGCAATACTGGAGTGTATTTAACTACAAACTGTGACAGGCAATAACCTCTCTCCAGTTATCAGGGAAGTATTATACTCTTAGAAATCTTGAAATGCTAGTGAAATAGATTAACACAGGTCTATAAATCTAGTGAAGATGTCTGCATTAGTCTCTCTCTATATGATAGTGACGAGACAAGTTTCAGGCTGTAGTTATCATGAATTTAATTTCTGACAACTCTCCTGTTCAGGTGCAGCAACTAGTAGACAGCTGGTTATAGATCTCCTGACTCGGACATTCAGTGAGAGACTGTCANGTAAAAATGCTGGAAATAGAAGTAGTAAAACTCATAAAACATCTTAAAATAGCTCTAAGTGCATGAATATCTAATATTATAGAAGTCATTTGTATAGTCTTCCACTTTAAAGTTCAGAATGTCATGAACCATAAAAAGCAGGAGGAACAAATAAACAGCATGGGAACATATAAACAGCAACTTTGGCTGCATTTTCAATGAACATTTAATGTTTTAATCTACACGCAATTCTTATTTTATTACTGGAAAGCTAGACATTTTGCAGTATTTAACCTTAAGTGCTTTGGAAAGAGACTGCAAACACTAACCTAATTGTTCTCCCCATGTTGAGTTCCAGAGAAGAATGACTGCACTGGAACAGGGCCTATGACGATCCCAAGTCTTTCTTCTTAATCTAAAGCATATAAGCAGCCTAAATAACTACAGTAAGATCATTTGAATATTTAAATACCTAGTTTTCAGATCAAAGCCATAAGCCTAATCTACAAATGCTAACAAAAAAAAAAAATAAATGCAATAACATTATAAAATACTAAATTATAAAAAACAACATGAATAAACTGGCTTATATAAAAACTCAGGTTTGCATCTACCATGCAGAGAGAAGTTCTGCAAGGCTTTTTTTAGCTCCTATTTTTTTGTTCCTATTTTGAACCTCAACCCTCACTGCAGTGGGACAGTGAGCTTTTCCAGCAAGATAATCTTTTAATATTTGGGAACTGTAATGAAAACATAAAGGGTGATTGCAACCCTTTGTGGCAGAAAGTATTAGGGCAAAGGAATGCATATTACCAAGCACTTTTCAAGTACTACATGCTGCTTCATTTCTATAGCTGCCAAGTATTTCCACTAAACTGTAAAACAAATACCAGAAAAAAAAATAGGAAAAGGTATAGAGGTCGGATAAAAACTAAGCAAAAGCAGTAATTGCTTTTTCCTTCTTTTGTCTTAGAATCATGGCTGCGTGACACTAAGCACTTTTCTTGCATGTGTCTTAGTTTTTCTTGTGAAAGGGCAAGTAATTGAGTCCTTTTATAAAGGCTTTTTAATGCATCCCTGTCACTGACATTGCTTTTTATGACTCATTCAGGTTCATCTACTGCATTCTTCAGTTTATTGCTATCTGGTATTTTATATGCAATAATCTCTGCAATAACTACATTTGCACTCTTAAGAATTTTTGTCTTTTCCTTTTCATCTACTTTTCTTCCCATTCTGTATCCTTCTCCATCACCCAGTCTCACACTATTTTTTTTTTTTGCTAGAAGAATATCTACTTAAATGATGCAACCACCACTTCTCACAAATATATGTTTTCTGCATATGAGTGGGAAAATTATTTTCATTGCGATGACAAAAATATTCTCAATACACTTAAAGCATCCATGTAATATAAAAGCCTATGTATCCCAGCTCTCTCAGCCTCTCCTCATATGAAAGATGCTCCAGTTCTGCAGTTATCTTTGTGGCCCTGTGCTGGATTCACTGATTATACTCATCTTTCTTGCACTGAGGAGACCAGGACTGGACAGAGTAGACTACATCTTCATCTAGCTAGCAGGATGTCTTTATCTCTCCTGTTGCTTCAGTGACTCTCAGCTTCCTAGAAACCCTTTCTCTTACCACAGCAGAGTCTTGTGAAAAATTCTTCTCTTAGTTTTGAACAGAGTTATTTGTCCAAATATAGGAAAATGTCATTTAAAAGGTGGCTGAGAAGATTTTGCTCTTGACAGTTACCTGAAGTCCTGGTTACTTTTTCAGTGTTTATAGACCTTTGATCTGTTAAGACCAAAAGCTGACAAAATTAATCTTGTGAGCTGTTGGAGACAGGCCAGAGGACCTTCAGAGTGCTATTGGTACTACGGTAGTGACAGGCTATATACAAAACAGCTCCAGTACTTTCCAGATTTTAATTCCAGCAGCTATTATGCTGAAAAGTCATTCAGGAAATGCTAACGATCTGCATAATGACAGCACGGCTTTACTTACAATAAAATGTTTGTACAAATGACATATCTGTTTTGTTAAATTATCACAGGTTTTATGGTGTTCATAATGTTGTAGCATCATTCTTCTGTCACAGTCCTTTATACCAAAGCATTGTTCTCCTACAATAAACACCCTATTAGCTAGATCTACACACAGTACTTGTTAACAGCTGAGTCCATTTTTTCAAAACTACTCCTGCTGAAATCAGAGACAGATGACACAACTAAGGAAAATGAGATATACGCATCCACTTACACGGTACCCTGCAAAAGCACAGTTTGATAACTCACGATTACATGATAAAGACTAATGTACACCCCCAGGTGAGCACTACTCAAATCAGTAGAGTTGATTTGGTAATTACAGTTCATTCAGAAAGCATTCAGTTGGATGTAAATATGTGCTGCTATGGTGAGTCTTCAACTTGCAATATTGACATGCACTATAAATGCTTTGATTGTAGCTGATGAACTCTTCAGTTCATGCTTTTCAGGATTTTAGGAAGGACACATCTCAAGGCTGTGTGATGGTAAAAAGACATTTGATCACTTTTGCTCATTTATTCCAATAGAATTTGCATTGGAATTAGTTTAGCAACCATCTTCAGCTATTTTGTTATTTTTATACAAGACTGAAACCTACTGGATATATTCTGTGTATTTTCATCCCATATATTCTCTACTTAGTAGGCCATTTGTTTGCTTATGCCTCGGAGTATCACATACTTAATCACTGACAGGTTGAGAAGATCAGCCTTTTTCCTGAGTCAATTCTAATATAAACCCCTACAAAATGAACAGGGCTAGTCGTTTGAAAGGATTTCTGTGATGGGTAAGCCACTCTTGTAAAACAAATTATAGTAGAATCTCAATTACTTTAAGGACTCTTGGGACACCTGAAACCTTTGGATAATTAGGGTTAATTGAGTAGAGCTGGTTGGCTGCACTACTGCTGCCATGCACACAGCCACAGGCTAAAATGCTCTGCCTCCACAGCTAAGAGACTATTCTGGCAGAAGAGAGCTTGATTTCACAGTGGAGGCTTGAAGCTCATTTTTCCTGAGATGTCCTGGTAGAAAGACTGCAACCCCATATGATGTGGAATTTGGATCAGGATATCTGGGATTGCATGGGTCTCCACAAATAAGAACACTCAAGGGAAGGTTCTTTCTGTCTTTTTCAGCTGCTTATTTACCCAGGTGCAGTTCAGCTAAGTTAGCACACAGCTCGAAAGACAATGCTAAGCATACAGGCATCTTCTCCTATGTACTTAAACTCTAGGTCCTAGAAACCACAAGTTCCCTGCCTGTATTCCAGACTTCCTCTACGCTGGCTAGCAGAAAGCCTGCTAGGAAGCTGCAGCTATTTGGAGGAGACTGGCATCACTAATTTAAACAGGCTTTGGAAACCCAAAATGTATGTGTTCCTCGTTTTTAGATATTTTTATCCTGTGTTGCTCATTTACCCATTCCCACCCCCAATGGTGGCACTTGACAAACTCCTTAAGAGCACACTAAAAACACAGGGCTTAGAGTTGTTAAAGAAACAGCATAGGCAAGGGCATTGAATTGACAAAGGCAAGCACTTAGGGTACTCACTTATTGAAGTGTGGGTTTGATGTTTTAAAAATAAACATTCCCTTCACATTCTTGTCAGGTTACAAAAAGAAAGGAGAGGGGAGAACATCAGCTGGCAGCCACGAGCAGTGCTATTAGAGCATTTCTGCAGTGCAGAGCCCACAGGCTGAGTACTATAAGGCTATTTGCACACGGGTGCCCACAGACATTAATCTGGGGAAAACAAGAAGAATGAAAGATGAAGGAAAACATCTTGAAAATTGCTCCCTTTCAAAGATCGCTGTGGTTCAAAATAAAGGAAAGAAGTTATTGACTCCCAAGCTGTGCCATGCAACTAAGTGGGTCTAGTACAGAAACTTCTATGAACCAGATATATTTTTTTCTATATTATCTCCTTCAAATAAAGCAGTGAATTTGCAATAGTATTAGTATTTTGACTTACTAAAATTTTGCCGTCATTATTATATTTTATTATGAGTTTTGCAGGTACATCAAAAAAGGCAAAGCTCCAGTTTTGGACTGAAAGCTATGAGGCATCAAATGATCAAAATGCCTTGTTCTCCAACAAGTTAATTTCAAATAAAGGAACTTAATCAGATTTATATCAATAAGTATATCAGTGCTCGCCCTGGGCTCTGCTAACCATGAAAAAATCACTAAACATACAACAGTTCCAGCACCTCTGCTCATTACACTAGTATGCTTTTTCAACTAAAAGGGCACAGATATTGAATTAACAAAAAAAGGAGCATTTGCTTATTGAAGTATAGGTTTGTGTTCTGCTACAACAATTGTGTTCTTGTTATGCTAGAAGGAAAATGCAATCAAACACCAAATAGTATTAATCGGAATAAAACATCTACTCTGTTGATTATTTTTTGAATTATTTTAAGAGATTTTATTTAGGTCTTAAATATTTTTTTATTTACTCCATGTCCACTCACTGCCATGGCACCAGCTGTAGCTTGTAGCTGCAGCAGAGCTTGCAAGCACCTCTAATGGAAACATCTAAGAGCTTTCTGTGGTCATACCTGTATTGTCTCTGTTTTTATCCAGGCCACCTACATCAACATGTTATTCATTAAAAATGCCTTTATTTTTCCTTGGTTTTACTGCAGCTCTTCCTGCATGGCACCTAAAACTACAGCAATCTTGGTAGTTCCCTGATTTGTTTTTAAAAAGTGATGCATTCAAAAGGCTGCATGCATTGCTATAGGGTATGAGAGTGCTACAATCCTAGAAGTATACTTGTTTAGTGCTAGGCAGGCTCTTTTTGACAAGTATAAATTTCTGAGGTTTGGGTTAATCTTGCAGATGCAAGCGGCAAAATTAATCTTACTCTCTGCCTGGTTACTCCTACCTACAGTACTTATTTTAAATATTTCTGATTGTTTTCTACATAAGGGGAGGGGGACTATGTATCAGTATATTCATATGAAAATTTCCTGAGTTAAAAAACAGTCCTGACCTATGAAAAAACCCATGTTGGGATGATTATGTGCTCTGATGAGTATACCTTACTGTGTCTAATGGCAACTAAACTTCCATTTTTGGTTCACTCCTTGACTGCTTTATATGCCACCCATTGAGAAGAAGTAGGTCTTGGGACTGATTTGCCTGCAGGGAAGGAAGATGATACTTATGACAGAAAAACACTGATCTTCCAGTACAGGTGTTGGGTCCATTGACATTTTTGTAGTCCGCTCTTTTCAGTACCTATTTAACATACTTGCTGAGTACTACTGATATAGTTTCTAATCTAAGCAGCCTTTATTCTTAAACACTTTGGGTTTGAGAAGTAGCAGTGCTCCCACTTTCCCAGGTAGGTAGATCGAGGCACAAAGATTTTAAATTATTTGCCCAGAATGACAAAGGGAATTCCTGCTTCTTTACAGTGTAAGTCTGTGCTACAGATGCTCTAGTCATTTAAATGACTTCTGAACTCTCAAACTCACTGATCAACAAGAAAAGCAGGGCAGTGTGTTGGTAGCATCAGTCTGACGTGTGGCCACACATGTCACTAATAAGCACACAACCAGCAGTGAGGTTACAGCAGGCCATGCTGACCACATCTTTTCTCTTCTTGCACGACTCCCTGCCATATACATCAGGACATCCCCGGTGAAGAGAAACTCTAGGGCTAAGACAGTATAAAAGCCAGGGAAGTGGTTGAATTGCCATTCCTGGATGTATATAAAAAGCTGTTTAGATATGGTACTTAATGATATGGTGTAGTAGTGGCACTGGTAGAGTTAAATAATGATTGGACTTGATGATCTTAAAGGTCTTTTCCAACCATAGCAATTCTGTGAAAGCCATTTTAGTACTGAAATCAAGATAGCTGTACAACAATAAAATGGAGTGAGACTACAAGGACTCCGAAGCACCCTGCTGAGTACACGTCTTGCAATTACACAAGTATCTTTCTGAGCCGGTTTGAAAAGAGGCAAGTTCAGCACAAGCTTTTTACTGCTTTCACCCTGCTGCAGCTGATGTAGCGATCACACAGCTTAGAGCCATTACAGGCAGAGGAAACAAACTGCAGCATAGAAGACAAGGCTGCTGCAACACAGTTGTGCTTTGCTTACACAGCGATGAGCCTGACACCTTTGGTTGGGAAGAGAGGCCTCTTGTGACCCAGAAAGCCTCCATGGTACTATCAGTCATTACATATGAATGTTGGATTGAAAAGGTATTTTGTTAAATTGGTGTAAGTTTGCATTATGACATTTGCTGTTGGCCCTGGGAAGAGAAGCCACAGGGCTGTGTATGTGAATCCTCAGAGGCCTCTGTGTTAATAAAAGGCTTCTGCCTGCCCTGAGGGTATAAACTCTTCCCCTTTTAATACTGCAACCACATGCTTTCTGGCTTTCTTTAAGATCCAGATGGTGTCTAATGAAGAAGCTGAGGAATTTAATGTTCGTCCGTTTGGCTCTTAAGTGCGCTTACTTCCCATCACTACATATGTCACCTAGAATGCCACTTAGTACATTTCCTAAGTGCAGCTTAAATCTAAAACTGCCATAAGCATTAACAGCATGAATCAAGCCAGATAGAGGCTTTGTGCTAAATACCAGCACAAGTTTTCAGAGGTAGCTCAGGGAACCATTCCCATGGGGGAGATCAGTTTTAGCCGAGCCTTCCTGCAGTCCCTGGCTCCCAGGAAGAGTGGAGTGTCAAGTGAAGGATCAGGGTTGATGTCTATAATTTAGGAGCAGGCATTTTAGAAATAAGAAGATCTGTGTTGATTGTTTTGTGTGGATAGAGAGTGCTGGGATTTTTTATCCCTCTTCTCTCATTTAAGCTTCATGAGGAGAAAGTATCCAGTAGCTTTTCCGTGCATGTTTGTGCTGTTTCAGATGTACAAACATCCTGTAATTATAAGGAAAAAATCTGTGGAAGTATAATATGCTCACTTTCTAGCCTCAAAGCCTTTACAAGGGACCAAAATTGTTTCTTTTATCACTGAAAGAAAGACAGTGTTTAATATTAAAACTAGTTTATTCTAAATCTGGTAGTTCCAAATAGTCCTATTTGCACATAACTTGGTGATATAATATCTTTCCGTTGCCTGTTTCAATGCAATTCTCTGTCTGATTAAGCTGTAAGAGTCAACAACAAAAAAATCACTTCAGTGAACTTACCGTTGTTTTATTTCCAGCTCATACAAATCAATGAGGTCAAATTTCTCACTGGCCCAATTTTTTAATTAGGAGAAGTTTTGCTGAACCTAGCAATTGTCACTGATCCCTGATAATATATGTAGGTATTTGCCTTCCCTCATTTCTATCATTTTTGATAGGTAATGTTTTATAATAGCTTTTAAATTGTCCCATCCCCTCCATTAGAGTTTTTTTCATTATTATCTTAAATATACTGTACCTAATAACACAGTCTTTGATATTCTCTGACTACTTTAAATTTACAGTTTCTCCTTTCCTCCTCCTTCTCACAAAAGAAAATAATACTTTGACCCATGTCTCCCATCTACATCTCCAAAACTACAATAGCTTTTGCCTTTTCACTGCTGTTTAAAATGTCCTCTGAGCCATCCATCATTTTAGGTCAGAGTGGCGCAGTGAGGGAGATGCAGTTGGGCTCTGCGACTGCACTGAATCCACTACGGTTCTGGGCCAGTCGATACAAGCAGCAGAAAAGCTGCAGCACAACAACCAACCACCCACCAGATTGATTACAGCAATGGAGAATCCTAATGTCTTAAATTAAATACATCTGACAGTATCCTCAGCTATTCTTCACATTTGATGCCAGGCTGTGTGCATGTTTAGCACAGGCCCTGACAGCCTGCAGCATAATAACGGGGATGGAGAGAGCCCTGGTTGAAATAGGGGGAGAGGAGGGGAAGGGGGAGGAAGGGCTGTGCATCCATTCAACTGTGCAGCACAGACATCAATGTAGGAATATATTTTGTGTCAGCTGATGCTAATGGAAAGAATAGAGCCTCCTTATCCCTGCTGGTAAATCTGTGTCTGCTTGTCGCTTGAATTTTCTCAGAAGAAGTCAACATAGCTAATTCATCTGCCCTGCAGTTTGCTTATGTCCCATGTATTTAACCTATCATGACTAAGAGGCATGGACTCTTGAGATATGTACTCATCTTCCAAAAGTTGCTACAATGTGATGCATTAGAAGTCATGAAATCCGACAATTGCTATTACTCAAATGTACTTCTAAAATGTACAGACTTTTCCACAACGGTTATTTGCACTTCCTTTACTTTAATATGATCTCAACATGGCATCTGCTTTTATATGTATATGACTGTCACAGAATCATAGAATCATTCTGGTTGGAAGAGACCTTCAAGATCATGAAGTCCAACTGTTAACCCAGCACTGCCAGTTCATCACTAAACCATGTCCTTCAGCACTACATCTACATGTATTTCAAATTCCTCCAGAAATGGTGACACCAACAGAAATGCTTCCCCAGGCAGCCTGTTCTAGTGCCTTACAACCCTGTCTGTGAAGAACTTTTTCCTAATATCCAGTATCTAAACCTCCCCTGGCACATCTTAGGGCCATTTCCTCTTTTCCAATCACTTGTTACTTGGGAGAAGAGACTGACATCCACCTTGATACAGCCTCCTTTCAGGTAGTTGTAGGAAGATTTCTGCAGAGTCGCAGAGAGTACTCTGCATGCAGGCAGTACAAGGTAGTACAAGCTGCAGAGAGTGTTTCTGGGTACTGGCAGTATTTCCGTATATTTGGCTTAAGCATACAGCTGCTCCACCAATGAGTAAGCCCTGAGCTTTGGTGATTGTATGAGTAGGAAACTCAAACCCGGCTCTTCCAAATTTGCTGAAGGTCTGTTCCATGGAGTAACAAAGGGTTTTGATCGTGATGCTACTCAAAATGGCATCAAAGCTGTTACTATCATCAAAAAGCTTTCCATTTATCTTTTGTGAGTGGTAATAGGTATCTTTTTTTCTCTTAAGGTTAGGGATCTGATTCTAAAATTGATGTACAGTTGATATAACAATCCCTTCAATCACACAGGGAGTTGTCTATTTGGGATTTGCCATAGCTCTAAGAAAACAATATTCTTTCTACACAGAATGAGGAAAATAGGCATATTATTTGAACAACAATATTACTCCTCCATATATCTAGATCATCTCCTGTTTATCTTTCATGACTATTTGTACTTGGATAACATAGGACCAGATTCTGTCTGCCTAATCAGTTTGAGTGGGATGCTGTTTTCCTAGTAGTCTCATAAAAATAAATGAATCTACCAGAGAACTAAGTGCTAAAGAATAGGAGTAAATAAAGCACACTCTCCTCCATTATTCATATTTTATGAAATTAGAGGCAAAAAATTTGGCAGGAATCACTGGGAAGACAAGAAGAAAACACCTGTATAAATGAGTACAGACCTAGTCTTGTCTGTAGATTTTCCTTTCTGCATAAGTTTGGTTATATTGTTTTGGTTATTGCAGTTAAGATAGAGAACAAGGAGCAGACGAGTATAATTTACAAAAAAAAAAAAAAAAAAAGAAAAAAGAAAAAAAAATCCTCTTTGAAAAATCAATTTATTCTAAGTTGATGGATAATTTCTCCTGAAAACTGCGTTTAAGTTTTATGCTTAGACTTTAAATACTACCGATGTGATAAGAAGGATTATGCATTTGTGCAAGATCTGCTAGCAAAATCCTGTGAGCTACCATATTTTTAAGGAACATGTTTTTCTGCAGCAGCAGGATGCCTTATAAAGAGGTGGTATAGAATAAGGATGCCTGTTGCTAAGTACCTCTCTGAAGTGTTAGAACAGAGGAACTAAATATTTTGAAGAAAGAACAAGAAAGTGGGGTTGGTTGTTGCAGTGATTATGATACTTACTCAGTTTGGACAAAATCCATCTCACCTAATTTTAGCACCTTAAAACATAGTTGTTAAGTTTGAGCTCATCATATATAAGCTCTTTTCCCTCCCAAGATAGGATAGACTTAAAAATACAGCTCATATTCTAAGTTGTGTGAATTATTCTTTGGTGGTCTTTCTCTTTCTATTTGGTATGCGATTGAATTGCCTATACAAGCCTAAATTAGCTTGAGTAGCATGTAGATGGTTAAAGTCAGTTGAGATGACTCCCACCCTGTTAGATGCTTAGTGGGTGAACCACTGATACTAAGAATTGTGGAACTTATAAAAAGAAATACTGAAAGGATGAAAGAATTTCAGATAGTGTTTCTCTTTATGAAGAGTAAAAAGGAGGACCTAACAAAATATAAACTGGTTAGTCTGACATCACTTGCAAGTAACATTGTAACACCGTTATACCATATAGTATTACACTATGTAATTGCAGGGCTCTAAATGCAATGAGTGAGTCAAAACGGGCATTTAAAGAACATAGGTCTTGTCATACAAAACTGTTTCTTTTTTTCTTTGAGAAAATTACAGGGCTACCCAATAAAGACTAGTGTGCTGATGGTAATTTTCCAGGTTTTCATGAACACCACTTATTACCAGATGATATTTAAAATAAAAATCGCTCACTGCATTAGGAAACCCATTTTCATCAAAAAATGAGTCATTAACAGATGTTTAACAGTAGTTGTTAGTGGGCAGATGTAAACATTTTACTGGTAGTGTCCCTGCAGGGATGAGCTCTTGGTCCAAATCTAGCATTTTCAGAAGAGAATTAGATGACATCAAGCCTGAGGTTCTCTCTTTGAATTGGATCCTACCTCCACAAGGACTTTAGGTGTTGGTAGGACCCTCCTTTTTTCCATCTCTACCAGGAGTTACAGGGTCCTAAGCATTGTACTAAACTCCTCAGGCTGCCTACAAGGAATATAAATGTGGCTTTTAATAGTTTCTAAAAAAAAGACGAGATCAGACTGGCTGAATCCAGCAGTAACATCTGGTGGGGTGGTAGGAGGTATCTCTGAAATTTTGTAACCGACTATGAATTTGTCAGAGCAAAGAGATAGCCTGGTCCCCTCAGCAATGGCACCATGATGTGTGAAATTCAGAGACAGGTAATGTATTAGAGACGGTGACCGCACTATACAGGGTCCTCCATTTGTGTTATCCCTCCATATGATCGCTGGTGGTAGAACTCAGGGGAGCAGATCTGAGACTTTTTTCTCTATTTTATTTCAAACTGACTAGGTTTCCAGCTGAAAAAAATCCAGAAACTTCACTGCAGCTACACCAGAGGCAACAACAAACTTGTTATCATTTATTTGATCGGTGTAAATCATTGGTGTTTATGAGTTTGACACTGTGGCATATAAATGTCCTGTGTAAGGCAGATACTTCTCTGCTCTTCTGCTATTAAATGCAGCTGCTAATCTTAGTACCATCTCCTGCCTGAATAAACCTTGGCTATGAACTCAGAGCAAAAAAATGACTCTTAAATACATTTCTTCCACTAAGCAGAAAGGCTTAGTTATATTTTATCATATCTGGGAATGGGGATTGACATTAGGTGCTCACCTCCATTAGCTACTTGTCTGCCCACTAGGTGCAAAATAACTTTTCTCATCATGAATTCTTCTGAAGGCATCTCACAACTCTTTTGGCAGTGAAGGAAATATGTATTTTCATCATGCATCTCATCTCACAGACTACTTTCCTTCTTTCCTAAATATTTTTGTGTGCTCTGCTTTTCCTCACATAAGCTGCTGTGTATGATGTTATTAGTCTGTCTTTGTTTGCGCCTTGCTTACTTAGCCTAGCCAACAGTATACTCTACCTGTCAACAGCTGGCACAGCATCTATAGAGAGCAACCAAATTGCCATGTTGATGCTGTCGAAAGAACTGATTAAACTTACTCCATTTACTTGTCCTGGTGCTCTCATTCTAACCCTAGTCAAATGGAAATAATTTGTATAATTTCTGTTCACACAGTAATCTTGATGTTGGGTTTTGTTCTCGTTACATTTTTTATCAGGCAGATGGAATTCTGAGTCCTTTTTGTTCTCATTAAAATTTATTAGATGGATGGATTAATTGTGTGCCAGTGTCTGGTCTCTTATGATCTTTGCAGGATGAATGAGCTAACATCGCTCTGAAGAAGGATGGGTAAGCTGTTGTTGGGTATTATGGCTGAGTTTTCATAACTTCATTTCTGAAGAATGTCATGGGTTTCGAAATAATGAGCATTTTCCCTCAGGCAATGCCTACTTGAGGGACGTGTCACATCTGGCTGTCACAGTCACCATATGATGGAACACGACATGATCAAGCAACTGGTGGTAGCATGTTACACAGGAAATCTGGGGAAAGAAACACTTCCTCTGGATTCACTTAAGCAAAGCTTTTGCTGTTCCTTAGATCTGAAGTATATGTTCCCTAGAAAGGAAGAAGAGTCTAATACAAAAAAACCCCAAGAAAACCAAGGGTTCTGCAATACTGTTTGCACAAGAGATTGATTTTGGACTGAAGAATCAAATAAAATCTTTTTCTTTTTTCTTATTTTTTGGTCTTAATTCAAGAACTTGACTAAGAGTTTTGTTAAGGGAGAACATAAAAAGTGCACTAATTGAAATGCAGTTTTGAGAAAACTGGAAAGAATCTCAGCTTCTTATTTTTAAACATACACAAAATGTAGACACTCGCCCATTTTTTCTTAATTTTAGTTTAAACCATAACAATTTTAATAAGCTTCGAGAAATGTCTGCATTGACATTTCTGTCCACCAGAGAAGGGGCAATGGATGCAAATCATCTTATGCTACATTTAAGTAGGTCATTCAAGATGTTTTTGATAGTCAGAGGAAATTCATCACTCCCTAAAGCGGGTATTTAAATCAGGTCTGGTGATTCATGCTCTAGATGTGCCTATGTTTCTTCTTGACTAGGAAGGAATAGCTGGAAGGTGTAGGTGAAATGAAGCTATATAGTCAGGTGAGATGGATCCTACCACAGGGTACTACTATGACCTGAACTCATTCTAGAAAATAAGAGGGAAATTTCACTTTCACACACATTACTCATGTATGCACAGAAATCTAGAAACCAAATTCAACCTCTTGTTCCTTTACTGAGCCTAGCATATTAAAATCTTAGTTTTAGTGAAAATTACTGGGAATTTTATCAAACTGAAGAGAAAATACTGAGGGCAAAAGAGGGAAAAACATGCCTTTCTATTTTTATTCTGCGTTCCTCCTCAATCCTAGGTGGAGTCAAGCCCTAGCACAGTTTTGGAGAAGGCAAGGCAAAGCGTATACCTAACCTGTGATTTATACCTAAACACTGCAAAGGAAAGCCTTTGTTTTGGATTTACACAAATTTAGGATGCAGAGCACTTAGAAAGAGCATCACTTCCATCAGAGCAGCTCTCAGGGAAGTAGTTTTCTGTACAGGCTTATGTCAGGAACATAAGCAATTTTCTAACTTTGAAATAAATACATGATGTTCCTGTTTAGGCTCCAGTGTATACCTACAACTTATTAAATGGATCACTGCTTCCCATGTTCTTGCCAAAATCTCTACAACACTGCTTCCAACCTTTCTCATCTACAAATACCACATACAGCTAATCCTGGAAAGTTGTTCAGACCTTCCCACCACATTGGTGTGTTATTACCTTGAAGTCAACATGGCTGTAGCGTCTTCTCCTGTGTGTGTTTCTCCTGTGGCATTCTGAAACATGAGTAAATGTCCCTTTGTTAACCTTAGTGTTTGGTGTATTACTCACTAGCAAAAGCAATGTAACTGCCCGCTGCAGGAAGAACTTCAGAGCCTACCATGAGAGTTATGGCAGGTCAGACCCCTCCAAAGAAGGACTCAAACCAGGAAGCAGATTGCTTAGAGCTGCTTAGCCACCAGCAGAAAGTGGTGGCCACCAACAGCATCTGAAACCATGCACCTCCTCAGGTCTCTTTATAGGAAAGGAGCCATGTCTGCTCAGGATCTACAGGGCAGTGCTTGGCTTCAGCCTCTGTGTCTCCCGGCTCTGCGGTCAGCTCCTCTGGCAGCCTCCAGGATTCCAACCCCCCTGTCCCTCACTCTGAAGAGGCAGCTCTGCCCTCTGGCTATAGGAGAACCTGGCTGGAAACACTCTCCCACTGAAGCCAACATAGCAAGAGTCAACAGCCTTGGAACTAGCCAGTTGGAAGCCGCAAATTCCAGCAAGGCTAGTGGGGTCACTGGCCTCATAGGCCAGGACAGAGTCTCACAGGGCCAAAGCAAGACAAGCAGAGCAGGTCTGGCAAGTGGGATCAACTAAGAGTGCTGCAAGGCTGCACAGCTGCACCACATCAGCACCAGCCTTGAGCCGACTCCAGAAAAACCCTCAGAGGTCAGGGATGCACTCAGGGCCCTAACAGGGCAGTGACAAAGAATGCCCTTTTCATCCTTGTTTCATACAAAAGTGCATCAATCCTGTGACCTGCTCCAAGTGCCCATGCCTTTCACTGCACGTGGTCCCTTACCAGCTGCCATTTTCACACGGATGGAGGGATAGAAGCAGCCCCAGCGCAAGAGGACCATGCCCTGCACCTAACACACCTTCACATCTGAGGAGTTAAAGTGCTCCATGAGATGCAGCAAGGGTTGGGTCAAATGTCAGCACTGCAAAGGAAAATTAAAAAATGAGGACTAATGAGAGAGCTAAAGTTCTTCCCGCCTCACAGCAAATCATGTCTGGAACATGTTCTCTTAAGATTCCCTGGCTTCACTGAGCTCCTTCTGAAACATAAAAGATGATGCAAAATAAGAATTTAATAGAGAAGCACTATCCCAGTATGATCCTAATCTCAGCAATTTAGCAGACAAAATGCATACATTGGGAAGGAGTGGTATCATACTTTGTCTTAATTAATATTGTCTCCAGGCTGCAACTGAGTAATAATTAAATGTAAAAAAAATCTGACTTTGTGTAATGCTAGGGTTAATATTTTATGCATAGTAGGAGTGAAGAAGGAACAGAACGATATTATTTGTCTGCCAAGTCAGATCAGATTGATCTATGCAGAATATTTTATACGTAAAGAAAGAAACACGTTGCTCGCTAGAGGGTAAAAATAGGACTCACGTCATTAGAATACTAGAAATAATCTCATTTGTATCATAGATCATGTCACCATAATTACAGTATGTTTGAAAGGTACATAATATAGTCTTGTTCTCTGTCTTAGCAAATTGTGTTGTTTTACTTACTGTTACTAGTGGGCATATGTTCCATGTTATGCTTCTGTAGCTTCAAATAAAACAGCTAATGCTGCATAGAGCTATTTAGCAGGATTCAAAACATTAACTGCATCTATGTAAGAAGCAGTCTGAATAAAAGAATTTATTGTGAATAAGATGAATCTCTGCCAATATTAGCAAGTCTTAAAGTGTCTCTGTTCTCGGTTAAATTACTCTGTCACCTTAAAAGAATCACCTTCTGAAGGGAAATTTTCTGAAATCTCAGATGCTGCTATCTCCTGGCCTCTACTGTTTTCTCGTGTGCAATTTCCTGACCTCTGCTAAAGGCTGCATTGTGTCCTGTATCCATCAATGACAGCGACAGCTGTCCCCATTTTATACTGTGTCTGGCAACCGGAGAATCTTGTTTCGGAGTGGCTAATGCCACCATGAGTTCAGTGTTTGTGCCCCTCAAGGTCTCAGCCTTTGCAATGAAGGGATTTTTCACATATGGCGCCTTGACAACCTTCTTCCATAGGGACAGGTTGCTTTGAAAATATTATGAATAAGTGAACTATATCCTCCCCCGCCCCTCCATCGATATGTGGCTAGATTTTTAGGAATGCAACTATCATCCCATTTCTTTCAAAATCTGATCTTTTGCATCTCCATACTTACCTCCTTGTTAATTTAGCATCTTTGCTGCAGTTTACACTATTTGTTCAGCAAAAGCTCAGCATTCTGCCTGTTCCTTTGCACTCAGTTGTGCCTGCCATGGAGCCACTAACTCAGCTTACACTTCAGTCGAGCACAATGTTTTGCATTTGTAAAATAACCTCAGGACTGTTTTCTTTGGCGCTCGAGAGAGATATGAAGGGCAGACTGCATAAGGGGAGGAAGACCTGACCTGCAGCTACTCTGATACTTATCTCTGTGTAGCCACTGAAGTGTTACTAATAGATGTTTCTTGTTCCTTCAGCAGTAAAATAAAATACACCCTGAAACACATTCCATACTTGAAAATTACAACGTGTATTTTGCATGTGTGATGACGCTCTTTGCCTTGGAAGAGGCATGTCACTCCTGCATCTCCAGCCTGATAGCACACTGGCTCCTCTTCTGGAATGGAGTTATTGCAGGATGGAAGTTTGGGGAGTACTGCAACACTCATGCACTATTACGGTGCTCTCACATTTTTCGAAATTATGCTATGCTAACGTGCAGATTACTAGCCAAACAGGATTTTTCAGGAAGACATCCGTAATTACCATATCTAAGGCAAGGATACTTGTATTTATTTTGGCTTTGAACCAACAAGGTATTTAATCACATATTTATTTTTGAGTATGAGACTGGAACAATTAATTTCAAATTAAAGATAAGGAAATATTTAACTGCTTTGCTAGACCAGGGTTATGAATTGCACTATAAATTAGTGCTAAGGAAATAATCATGCCTTTCCATGTCATAGCTCAAGCAAGGGCAAAAGAACCAGTGAAGGAATGAAGTCTTAGGAGAAAAAAAAACAACAAACAGAAAACAATTCAATAGTGGAAAGAGAGAAGGGCTGCACAATCTGTAGGAAAATATGGACATCTCAAAACAGTTGACTGAGGTTCTGTGCAATGGTCTGATCCCATTCAAGTCTGCAAGTAGTTAATGACTACACCATTTATACACAAAAGAAATCTCTGTAGATTAGCAAGGCTATGAGGTTAAAGACAAGGCTTTAACCCAGTTGTAACATCCCCTATGGAGCCACTCACCCTCTTGAAAACATACAACCATAAATATATATCCTCAGTTGATCTAAAATAATATGCTTCTGAAGCAGGATCAAGTCATGCCATCTAGGAATCTGCAGTGGAGGTCAATAAAGCTGGGGAAAAAAAAAGTAACAGAAGACTTTGTACCAAGAGAACTTTAACATCATAGATCTAAAAGAAAATTAATGGGTAGGTAGATGGGCAGTAACACAGGCAGCAAGTAAACAAACAAGAAAAAAAACAAACCAAAAAAACCCATATCACAGGAAGGAAGTTAAGGTCGCTGAGATACTTGTGTAAGACATTACAATACCCCCAGGAGGTGTTTGCAACATTACTGAACAGGTAATCTGAGAACTTCCACTCACATACCAGCTGAAAAAGGGACTTAATTCTAATCAGAGCGCTCCTACATTAGCAAAGAATTTGGTATTGTCTTCCTTGTGCACCCAAATTGCTTACGGCATCAGAAATACTAACACCAGAATCTTCATTTTCATCTTAGCTGCTTTTCATTACCTAAGGTAATGAAAACCCAACTGAAGACAAAAATAGAGTGTTTCAGGAAGGGGAGAAAGGAAGCATAAAATTTTGCATATTATAGATTAGTAGCTAATATCCAAGCAGCCCAAGAGAGAGACAGAGAAAGATGTCATGCTTATCTTCTGTTTTCCTTCTCTGTCTCAAAACCCATCTATCACCTGTGATCAAGTTATAACACTGCTCTTCTTAATGACTTAACAGCCAGAAAAAAAGTTCTACTCCCACACACATCATCTGTGGTAAAAAGCCTGCATAACTTGTGTCATTGTGTTTTGTCATATAAAGAAGAAAGTATATCCTATCTTTATTATGAATGCTGGATTCTGTGATATTCTGCTGATATTATTCTATAAAAGTAGGTTTTCAGTATTGCTGAAAATACCCTGTAGAAATTAACCAATTATAAATATTTTAAATCTCTCACTGACATTCTGGAGCAGCCAAACCTCACTAATTAAAAGTAATGATCAGGGGGATCCAATTAGTGAATAACAAAACAAGTACATGAACAAAGCAAGGTAATATATCAACAGAAGTTGTTTGTTAATTTACTTGTGAACAGTTTCATTTCTTATGCAGTGATTTATGATTAGAAGCAACTAGAATTATTACTAGTGTTTTCTATTTTTTTTTGCAAAATACTTTCACAGTGGCAAGTGCCAATCCATTAAAACTGAGACGTTCTGTAGTAACATCTGAACACAAGAAAAACATTTACAGAGAAAAAATGTGCACATCCCTAGCTCTTTGTCATCCTACCAGGGGTTACCCTGCACTGTTCAAACTACTGTCATTCAGAAACACCAGGTCTATTCCCAGATAACCTGGCATTCCCAGACAGCAGAGTTCAGTGTTATGCAGACATTATCTTGGGTCTCAGATGCAGTACCTACCCCATGTTTGCATAAACCCCTACTCACACAAATTGGCCCTGGCAATGCTGAGTGCCATACCCATAGTGCAATAGGTTCACTAACATTAGCAGAGCACCAATTTCCATTTTTCTAAACTAAAAAAAAAAATTGTTTAGAATTCTTTTTGCATAGAAAATGTTTAAAATCCACATGTTTTTAAAATGTCTGAAATTACGGAAGTTCAGGAATTGCGGTGTGTGGTATGTTATAATGATGATGGTACATCTGAGCCCTAACACTCAAACTAAAGCTTAACATTGTAGAACACCTAAATTTTCTTTACATGCCTGTGTTCTAAACTTGCTCCCTTAGGAGTGTCCCTAATTTTACCAGCTGGACAGTGAAGGATCTATTGGAGCACACAACAGCTCCCATCTGGCATCAGGCATCTGTTACCTTTCAGACAGGGTAATTATTGGAAGTACATCTTCAGAGGGACCTGAATACGAATTTAGAAAAGTCATTTTTATATAAAAACGGAAGTTAGAAAGTGCAAGTTAGTAAAATGTTGCTTTAACACCTCTTCTCAAGATAAGATTCCTGATCTGGCATGATAACAAAAAGGCAAAACAGAGACTATACAAGTAAAATAGTAATACAAAAACTGTTGATTAAATAGAAATCTGGATAGGAAGATAACTGGGGGATGTCTAACAGATCGTAGAATCATAGACTCACAGAATGTTAGGGGTTGGAAAGGACCTGTAGAGATCGTCTAGTCCAACCTCCCCTGCCAAAGCAGGATGACCTAGGGCAGGCCACACAGGAATGCATCCAAGTGTGTTTTGAAAGTCTCCAGAGAAGGAGACTTTCTCTCCAGAGATGGATGGGGACTGTCCATGGCTTCTCTCTCCCATGCCCTAGCACTGAGACATGAACAGCTTCACCCCAGGAACCAAACAGCTCTATCTGTAAAACACAGAGCTGCGGGCATCAGGAGCAGACATGGCTGTGCTTCTTGAGACAGGAACGGGGCCGCGGCCTGGCTTGGCTTGCACCTTTTGCCAGGGATTTCTCTGCTGAGTGACAGCACAAAGTTGTGGCGCTGTGCATGGGCTCCCAGCCCACCCAGGGGTGCTCCCCAGCCCAAGAAAAGAGCTCCTGTGCACGGCAGGGATTCACAGTGCTCCAGCAGAGATGCATTTGCACACCTGGGCCTCATCTCCCTCTACTTTATTAAACGGGGCATATGCACTGACTGTAAATAAACGATTTCACGAGAGAAATGACTTTATGTGTCACTAACTTTTCTACAGCCTCTCCTTCCAGGCCTGAAAAGACTGGTACTGAGCAAACAGGCAAAAATAATTAACCTCTCTGCCCTTCCAATTGATCAGCTGTGACCACCCTCCCTTTTTTACGGCTAGGAGGAATAGGTTTGTGAAACAGCTTTTCTATAGTTTACCACTGGTCATTGCATGGGAAATTATGAGATCTACTGATGCAGAAAGAGCTTATAATTAACTATCTGAGATGTTCAAAAAGCTGAGCTAAAGGGTCAGAGGTAAGATCTCAGCCTTTATCACACGTCTGGGGAAAACGACCAGCTCAGTGACATACCCCAGACTCCTGCTGGCAACAGTCTACTCTAGAAGAATTTACCTCAGCTATTAAATTATTTCACATGCAGAAATCATTTTTCGATGATCCAATGAAACAGTTTGAACACATGGAAGTTTGCCCTTCTAGTCACCCAGCTGCAGAGATTTACAGATATTCACAAGTGATGTGTGATACAGCTCCCAGAACAGCTGTCTGCCTCTAACCCTTTTTAACATCATTAAAGTGAGTGTGGAACTGGTTCCAAACTAGCGTACAAATAATCCTCTCTAAAGAACACAATTGTCTCTGTATACAAAAAAAAAGACCAGGATATCTTTGTTCCAAACAAAACTTTCAATAGATTTTCACCAACAAATTGTGGAAATGGTTGGGAATTGTTTTACAATAACTGAGTGTTTTGTATGACAGTTGAACCTCTTTCACTGACAGTTCTGTGCTATGCCCTAGGCTGATCTGCTTTATCTCTATTTTTTGTCATAATTATAAAACCAACAAGAACAATAGCTTCATTTTCCCAATGCTGATGTAAGAGTTCTCATGCTCTTCCACATCCAGCTATTAGCCAGAGAAAAGGCAGAAGACATCAGAGGTCACACAGGCTGCAGTAAGGCCAGTGGGGATTTTCTTGGTGATGTCACACATCTTACAGGCAGTGATGGCGCTGAGGGGATTTTGGAGAGGGAGAGGTGGACTACTGAAGTGAAGGGAGAAATGAAGCCTTGCTGGGGTTCATGGGTGGCACTGCTTTCTAGAAGTAGAAGGGGTGATCACAGCATGAGAGATTTAGTCATCAACAGGTGACCAAAGAGATAGTTTTCCTGTGGGTGTATCAGGAGTACCGCCTGCAGATCCGAGGGAGGTGATCTTGGAGAAAGAGACAAAAGGAGTGCTGATTTGGTGGATTTGGTATTTAGATTGTGTAGTTGCTTGCCAACCAAGGCAGGAACAAAGGGACCCGTTTCCCAAACCATCCCAATGAAAACAGGATGGGTAGCCTGAGTACTAAATCCCAGGGACTGTGGGGACCAGAGTAACCCCACTGGTCAACCCTGCTAGCTCCATGGACAACAATTGTTTTTACTCTGCTACTGACTGGCCAGGGCATTTTAAATTCCTGTTTGTCTCCAACTCACAGAGTTTCAAAGCCTGCCTTCAGCCTGTACCCAGTTGCTCTATGTCTGAGGTGCCTGGGGTTTTACTTCCAAAATGGCCAATCTTGAAGAGGATAGGCTGCTGTTCCCTTAAAATTTGGAACAGTTCTGCCCTAGGTGGAAACACAAACTTACTGTTTCTCATCTTTACAATTAAGACTGATCCAAATAACTAACATCTTACATACTGTATTTATTGGTGTCCTTTAAACATGTTTCTCTTGAGCACCCCCATATCTAATTTTCTCTCTTCCAGTTCCTCTTTCTTTATACCTGTTTTTGTCTGTTCTCTTTAGACCAGTGCACCTGGTAAGTCCCTTGTGTTGCCACCCAGCCGAACTTGAACACAAAATGTACAAGATAAAATGGAGCCCAAGGTTATTAATCTTAAATAATCTGCTGTATAGCTAGTTAGCTAGTCAGAAACAATTATTCCAGAGATATTTTGACAGATGTAGTACAACTAGTTGTTCAGTGGTAGATCACAGTCACTGGGGACCTGTGCAAAAAAAGTATCAGGAAGAAATCACTAAACTTGAGTACTCCACTGAGACCTACATATTGTACTTCTGTGAGAAATGAGAAGAGGCTAGCCAACTAAAAAACCAGGACATACTAAGATACATTAAGTTGATGCTAAATAATATGGAAATCTAGTGGTTCTCCAGCAGACATGTCAGAACTGGAGGAATTTGCTTACTCAGCTACCGTTCCTATTGTTAGGGTGTGATGGGACTTAGCCAAAACTTCTTGTAGACAAAATGCTGAATGAGACAGACAAACTCTCCCTAGAGGACTGACAATAATGGTGACATTCTTCTTTTTACTGTGGTCAAGCCTAGAGGAATATTACTGAGATCATGTAGGATCAAGCCTGTGTGTAGGAAAGTAAAAATGTGCCGCGTTTCTCTGAAAAAAAAGAGTCTTGTTTCTTTTAAAAAAAATAATAGAAATGACATAACAATAACATCTTTCCTTGGCAATAAGCAGTCTGGTAAAGAGGCTGACAACAGCCATTAAATCCCTGGGAATAGGACCAGGATTCAGTAGTGACCTATTCAGTCACAGATAGCTGCTAGGTGTGGAGGAGAGCCTTTTGTTTGTGTGATATTACTCTAAGATTATTATGTGATGAAAAAGGCACTTCAACTATCCCTCTTTCGCTTTCCTATAAGAAAAATACTTCTTTCCACTCACTTAAAAAAAGAGAAAAATTAGTCTTTTCTGAAACTGATTCTTGGTGAATTAGAATTAATTATTACAACACTGAATTTAAAGGGGTTTGGTTGGTTTTGTTTGTTTTCTGTATAAACCAAAAAAACAGGAGATTTTTTCCAAGTAGTCTACAACCACAATTCCTCTGAAAACAAAGTTTGTATTCCAAAGCTACTTACACATTTTAGATAGCCTATCAATTCTATTTTACACACATTCTCACTCAAATATATATGTGTCTATGTATTTCGTGCATAAAGAAAGCCACAAATAACGCAAGGTGTATACAGTAGACCACTACAATTTGAAAGCTGTAGTAACAGGCAAGGAAAACTCCAGTCTCTCTAACGAAGAAGAAAATGATTGATTTGTGATTTTTTACTTAGAAATCTTGTTCGTAGATACCAACCAGACAAAAAAAGTATATACATGGCATAACAGTGGTACCTAGAGATGGAACAAAGAAATGCATCCAGTTATTTCACATAATTTATAAACTATTTTTCTTAGACAATTAATATGTTTGTTACCAAAAGTAATCCTTTCATTAGCTCATGTAAAATTCATACCCTGTATTTTCTGTATTTCATTAACATCGTATTATCTGCAACTGCAAAAATCTAGGTTTTTAAAAAGCTGATGCTGAAAAATAA
>VWZK01008108.1:4017-26584 GCA_013396935.1 Baryphthengus martii
GAAAACTGTAATTTCTAGGGGTTTATTGCATGAATATCTAGAAAATTCAACAGTGTAGCTACTCATAAACAGTATTTTAACACTACATAGAAAGTTAACTATTTTGTGGTGTTAGTAATAATGTTATGATCAAAGGCTTTCAGAAAAGAAAAGATCTAACATTAAATATTCTGAATAACAATACTCTGAATCTAGTTGTTGAGCTGGAATGCAAACTGGGAGAGGATGTGTCTGAATCTGCTTTTGTTTATTCATACAACGGACCATGTTTAAAAGTGTAAGAGATGCCATCAGTTATCTGGCACTGGGAGAGGAGTACTGTAGCTTACTGTAGGAGCCAGCTCACTTGGCCTTTGTCTCAAACTGTTACTATTCATAAAATATGAACCTAATTTTTAAGCTGTTAATATTAGTTACCGCAAACAAACAGCAGGTTCTGCATGCTCTGTCAAGGTCCTGAATTCTAAAAGAAAAATTTTTCATCTTGATACAGAACATGACACTGCAAGCATTCCAGAGAAATATGGAATGCCATAGGTAATTCAGTCAAAATTAGGTTTATTGGCAACATCTAAAGCAGTTAATGTTATACTAACTCTCCAGGAACCCTACAGTCTCATGTATTTGAAGCATATGAATAGCCATAATTTGTTTCTCAAAAAGATTTCGTCTCTCTTAAAAATGGAAGCATGAAACCCGCTATTGTTATTGTATGTCACTAACAAAATTTTCAAAATTGTAGAGAAAAGGGAGCCAATGCTATAAAGTGATGGAGATTGTTTTGAAGATTGGAGGTCAAATAAAGAAGAGCACCTTGTTCTGTTAGCATGTAGCCAAATAAAAAGAAATGTAAAGACAACATGTCTGAAAAGAGACTTTGAAGAGTGTAAATGAATCACTTAAACACATAATACAGTAATTCATTAAACTATAATGCAGCTAAAATAATGTATATGAAAAATGTATAGATATGCAATAAAATATTTATGAAGCTAGTGGCTATGAATGTAACAAGTATTCCTAATCCTTCTTGCCAGTAACTGAAGTTACAGGGAATCACAAATCACTATTAAGTATGGGTCTGACCCGCTTTTCAGAAATGTAGTTCAAAGGAGGCCTTGTTCTATCTACAGATGGAAAACTCAGTGTGAACAAAAGCCTCTGGGCAAAATGTTCATTTTATTACCTTAACACTATTTTAATATAATCTTAAGATGTCTGCGGTAAATAGATGATTTTAACAGTTAACCTAGAAGAAAGCTCTCATTTAAACAGTGCTAAGACCTAGTATAGCTTAAGACAGTGGACCAAGAAGAGAAAATCTACAGTACACCTTCACTACCGGGTTATTTCTTACTCTTGAGGCAGAACTTTTATAATGAGTTTGGCTGAGATGGAGTTAATGTTCCCCATAGCAGCTCTTACGGTGCTACGCTTTTTATTGGGTGGTAGAAGGTTGTAGATAAGACACCCGTGTTGCGGCTGCTCCTGAGCAGCGCTGTCACAGCACCAAGGCTGTCTTTCCAACATCTGCCCTCTGCAGTGAGATGGGGTGGGCAAGACCTTGGGAGGAGACACAGTCAGGACAGCTGACCCAAACTGACCAAAGAGATATTCCATACCTTATGACGTCATCTCAATAATAAAAGGGAGAGAAAAAGGAGGAGAAGGGGGCACATCCATTTGAGAAGATGCTTGTCCTCTGAGTAACCGCTACATGTACTGGAGCCCTGCTTCCGAGGAAAGGCCAGACATCACTTGCTAATGGGAAGCAGATAATAAGATCTTTGTTTTGCTTCGCTCCACGCACGAGGCCTTACTTCTTGCTTTTCCATTAAACTGCCTTTATTGTAACCCATGGCCTCTTTCTATCTCATTCTCTCCCCCATTGTCGTGATGAGGGAGGTAGCAGGGAGTGACAAAGTGACTTAGTGTGTACCTGGCACTTAGCCAAGATCAACTCACTACAAATTTCCACCAGGACGTTGTTGCAGGAGAAAGGGATGGATCACATTAGACTCTTCTTACTACGTCATTTGAGATTTCACTTGTGCTTCCAATCCAAAATTTCAAAAGTTGCAGGCAAACAGTAACTTCATAGTAAAGATGATCCCAAAGTGATCTGTATTACGTGCACCTGCCCAATAGTTTGGTTTGCTCCCTGTTACATATTTGGTTCTTGGTCCTTGAGCATGGGCCCACACTACATTTATGCCACTGCGTTCACTGGCACTCTTTCAGATAAGGCTGTTTAGCATCTTCAAAATAGTATTGCTGAGAACTGCTTATTGCACTAAGGTGTCACATGAACTTCAGGTCAGAAAATGCTGGTAGCAGGCAGAGAAAGAGCATAAAACTTTGCAAAAATGCTTAGCTCTCCCAAAAATGTCTGGCAGAAGCAAGAAAAAGGTTTGCAAAGTTTAATGACTAAAAGAAGGAAAGATTCAACATCTAGTCCTATATTTATTTTATTTGTGATCTTTCTCTTACGTTGGAAGATCTCAGGCTTATAAATTAATTTTGAGAAATGGAACAAATAGACAAATAAATGAATACATGTTGCTGGATGCTCTAGGCTTGATATTGTGAGCTTCTTTGTGCTTTCAGAGCTCACTGAAGTCTTGAGGAACTGAGGCTCTAGCACTGAAGGGGAGTGAATATCTAGCAAGATCAGACTGTTGGTACTGCATCCAGGAAGAATATATTTCTAGAACAAGAAGTAAACCCTTAGTATCTCTCTTTTTATTCCCAGTTTCCATTTTGTTTAAGCGCCTAGGCAGGTTCCAAAACTCCTCACTCATTTCCATAGTACTACATGAAAATAAAGTTCACTGAGCTCTGTAAGACTGTGATGGATAGCAATTATCCATTTAGGAGATGTGAGTTGTCAAAGAAACATACATAGGGAAAAACATAATAAAAATATAGATCACCTTTGAAATATACATGCTAGCTTTGCCTGCAGATAAAGTAGAAAAATAAGGACTACTTCCTCCTTATCTGTAAAAGTGGTGAGACATCAGGCATATTTCCTTTCACTTGTAAAAGTTTTCAGATGCTTCTCCTGTCTGCTATGCTAGGAGAGACTGAGATGGGCTGCAACTGTAATGTCCACAATAACACAGTGTGTGTGCAATTGAAGCTCCTGCACCTCAGTCGAGGTTTCTTGCTCTGCAGAGGAGAAATTCTCATGGAGTTCAACAGAGATTACTCATCTTCTTGTATTTCCCTTCTGCAAATAGAACTTTTTTCCAAATGCTCCCACAATTAAGACCAGGATTTTAAAAGTGTGCAGCACCTAGCAGCTCTAATTATGTAACACATGGCTGTGAAGACAGCCACATTAGAGAAGCTGAAGCTGCTTGTACAAGCTCCAGTTGCAGGTCCTGAGTTCATTTGCACACCAGGCCCCACATATACGTATTTCCAATTGTAAAATAAACCATATATCCTATGAAGAGCACAGTATAAACTTGGTATACCAGGTCAATTCCATTACAATCCCATTAGATCTAGCGTTGATTTCAATACGTTCAGTGTAACCCAATGCCTCTAAGAGAAAATGAATAAATTCTTAAAGCCTGTTGTGCTGTTTAAAATAACAGCCTGCATCAATGAAGAGTGCAACATTTTGTTTGTAGGCAAAAGAATGCAGCTAGTAGCTTTTATTTTGTTTTGCTTCGGTAAAAGATTTTTCAAGATACAATAAACTATCTCCTCACTGCAGCAAGATGCTATTTTGACAGAATTAATTTTAAATAAGCTCCTAGCCTTTCATAGTTCAGTGCACTAATTACTTCCACACAACACAAACGCAAGATGACGCTTCTCACACACAGGGTTGTAGGGTTGCTAAAGCCAGGGAAACATGGAAAGCAGAGTTAAGAAACAGTGTATAATTTGCTCATCTTCTTTCACACACAAAGGTACAGAAAGCACATTCAGACTAAATGTTGAAACGCTAGATAAGGATATAAACCTGCAGGGAAGAGATACACATAGCTAAGGATCTTTTGTTCTTTTAATGTTACAGCACAGAAGAAATACATAGCTGCTTCACATTGTTAGCCAAGAATGTCCTTAGAAGCTAGCAGTGGGCTAACAAAGCTAGAACTGTCTGAGAAACATTCAAGTCATCTATTTCATGATTAACAACAAAGAGAATCAACAGAATATTTAAAGTCTGGGTGTTGATTTTTTTTTTTTTTTTTGATAAAAAAAAGATCAATTCAGCACAGAATTTTTAATGGAAAACTTCTTCAAATATATAATTTGCTCCTTAGATAAGATATATTATATTATCTGAGATTTCTTCACAATTTAAATTGCTACATTTCAATATGAGATTTTTTTTTAAAATAAAAACTATTTAAATCTATTTCAATTCTGTGCAAGCCATAAGCTGGAAATTACTGAATGAGGGCAAAATAATTTTTAAATATTTAGCAAATAATTTTCTGTGCAAAAAAGCAGAACTGGACCATGGTTTCCCTCAACTTTATTTGGCCTTGCCAGACTCAGGGAAGATAGATAACAGTGCAGAAAGAGGGTTCCATCTCAGTCAGAAAGCTCATAGTGCTAAGATTTAAATGCTGCAGTGTTCATACGTTAAATATGTGGAAACGTGAGTTGGCAGATCCTCTACAAACCCTTATCAACTCCTTACATTAATTCCAACATTTTGCCTGCTAAGCATCCATAAATCAATTCCCAAACTACTTCCTGTGTTCATGTAATAAGGCTTTTTAATAGATTGCTATGCTTAATATACATACCAACTACTCAGAGTATATAATCCCAGAATCACAGAATATTAGGGGCTGGAGGGGGCCTCAGAAGGTCATCGAGTTCAACCCCCCTGCCAGAGCAGAATCACCTAGAGTAGATCACGCAGGAACGCATCCAGGCGGGTTTTGAGTGTCTCCAGAGAAGGAGACTCCACAACCTCTCTGGGCAGCCTGTTCCAGTGCTCTGTCACCCTCACTGTGAAAAAGTGTTTCCTTGTGTTTAAATGGAACCTCCTATGCTCCAGTTTGCACCCATTGCNACTTGCTGAGGGTACACTTCATCCCCTCATCTAGGTCACTGATGAAAATATTAAACAGCATTGGACCCAGTACCGACCCCTGGGGGACACCACTAGTCACAGGCCTCCAGCTAGAGTCTGCTCCACTGACCACAACTCTCTGGGCAATGTCCTTCAGCCAGTTCCAAATCCATCTCACCACACAGTCATCCAATCCAAACTTCTTAAGTTTGTCTGTGAGGATGCCATGGGAGACAGTATCGAAAGCTTTGCTGAAGTTGAGATAGACCACATCCACTGCCCTCCCCTCATCTATCTATCTAGTTGCACTATCACAAAAGGCTATCAGATTAGTCAAGCATGACTTTCCCTTGTTGAATCCATGTTGACTACTCATAACAAGCCTCCTTTCCTCAACACACTTTGAGATGACGATAATCATCTAGTTTGATCTCCAATCTGAATTTAGATTCAACAGCTACTTACTTGCCCTGCAGTTTAAAGGGGTTTTCTTCTCAAGGGAAACCCTGGTTTGGCAGAAACTTCATCTAGATATTGACGCCCAAAAACTTAGGATTCTAGTTTAAGACTCGTAGGCTTTCTCTATAGTCAGTAGAAAGACAAGCTTCCTTAGTGGAAACTGGTTTTGGATAGATTTAATAATCCTTTGGAAGCAGTTTTCCCTTTGCATCAGCTTTTGAGGGAGTTGTAATTGCAGACTATACGCTCCTAATGCCAAAAGCAAAAGTCAGGTTGACTGAATCCGGGTCACTGGCTCCATAATAGGGTATAAACTCAATGTAATTACTTAACAGCCTTCAGAAATAGAACCATTAAGACCAAGATTTATGGTGATAGTCAGCAGGCAGCTTTGCAGCTTGGTGGGAGAGAAGATAAAATTTCTTCACGTAGTGGTGGTAAGGAAAGCAAGGCCTGTTCTCTTGATATATGAATTTTGTAAAATTGAAACTTTTATTAAAAGAAAGAGAAATAGAAAGAAGGAAGATCCCCAAAATAACTGGTGAATAAGATGCTCAGTCTGAGTGCTGTAGACCAGTGTTTGCAGTGTGCTTTGCTTGACTTGGATCAGCTACAAATTTCTGCCTTAATAGCATATGCTTTTCTCTTCATCTTGGACTGGAAATTCCATCTTGGATTTGTAAAACTTTTCCTTTTTTTCCCCCTCCTAATAGCTATGCATTTTAAAGAAAACTTTTCAAAATTGCTATAGCCCTGACAAGTTCTCATGAGGATACTCCTATACCCTCTGTACAGGAGTTAATCCAAGCCACAGCCTCACACTGAGCTCCTGCTGAGCTGTTTGACACTGAAAATTTTAGCTGGCCAACCAAATAGCGGGATGTTCACTTCACCTCCTTAAAGTGGGAAGACAAGTTCCTCTGCAAAGCAGCACTTAATCATATAGATACCCTACAGGCTTTTCCACTCCCTGCTTGTTCTGAGCTAAATGCTATTAACACTTTCTCATGCTAAATAAATAAAAGCTTTGTTGCTTTACACATAAGGAGTTCCTGGCCTGAAGCATCTTTCCCAATTTAGGTATTAGACTCTAAGCAAATAACCATACACGAAGACATGCTCTCAAAGATGAGTCATAGGAATATTTCACATGGACTAGTACAAACCCTAAATCTGCTGCTGTCTCACATCTGACAATTGCCCAGCAATGCACGTGCACATCTGACTGGTGGGGAAATTATCACACAATCCCAAATCCATGGATGATGGAAATGCCTTTACTATCCCTGAACGATATGCACATTGATTTTCATACAGTCACTTTCAGTTGTATGTTTGAGTAGTTACCTATATAAGTATGCGGAAAAAAAATTATTATTAGTTACTAAGAAAGTAACCTCACAAATAAACAGGTACAATGTATTTATTTTTATTCTGTTAACCACTTTCTACACCATAGAGAGATTTAAGCAAAGCTTTTCAACTTCATCCTTTTCAGGATGTAGTCCTTAAGCTTTTGATGATTGAACAAAATAAAAATCTTTTATGCAAGTATCATGACTTCTTCCATGCTTTCAATAACAAAAAAAAAAGAAGAAACAGAATGATTTCAAAAAGGATAAAGGCATCATTTCGATTTATTTTGATCTTTGGAGAAATATCAAAGCCTTTTTATATTAATCTAGATAATTATATTAAAAAATGACAAAACAAGGTACCTGGATGAAGATTTCTGGTTATTTCTAGAATTATATACTTTGTAAAAATATTTTAGTGGGAAAATGCAAAATTTCACCACTTCATTCAGATCACATTCAAGTGTTACAGCTCCCCAGGAGCAAGAATTGTGGACACTACTAAACTGAAATGAGAACTGAAAGGAGCAGTGTCACTCCTCCACTGGGGCAAAGAGTCAGCACTCTATAGAATCTAGTCTACAGAATATACAGTCTATGCTACAGACTTTAATGTATAGGTTCTATGTACATAAAGCATATATGCTAAACCTTTTTGACCTGCAGTCTAAACCAAGGGCTCTGCCAACTCCATTCACATTGCTACTAGCTCTGGGAACTATGGGAAGTACTTTTAAATTGCTCTTAACAATTACACAGCATACACTACGCTATGGAATAATTAGGAACGAAAAAAGGCCTTCTATGTTCCGCTTTCCCTTGCCATCATAAAAGAGAACTGAAATTCACAGTACCCAGTTAAAAGATAACTGGAACTTCTGAGTACCTCCCCACATTGCAATATAAAAGCCTGCAGAGATCTCAGTTAAGACCTCAAGTAGGAACTGTATATACATTAGACAGAACATATATAAGAAAATAAAGAGGTTGTCAGAATGCCTTCAGAGTAGAAAAATCAGTAGTCTAAAACCCACAAATAGCTGAAATTCTCCCTCCATAAATCTAGAATTACGTTCTGCCATGGTGAATTGCATTGCCTTCTGGCACTAAGCCCTGCTAATTACTTCAATCCTCACTCAGGGAGTGGTGAGACTTAATATTGCCATCAAAGTACATCCAGTCAGTCCTGCATCAGTCATACAGAAGCCACAACTAAATTAGACCTTGAAACCAGGCTTTGTTCTCTTTTATACTGCTGGAGTCCTTGTCAACTTAAATTACATGTGAGTCAACACAAAGTCTTAAAGACATAGCCGCCAGTAAAAACTTTTCATCATGAAAGGGATTAATCATAGATTGTAATTAACATTCTAAGAATTAAATGCAACTATAAAATTATATAAATGCTAATAAATAAACTAATTAGTACTTACTTTCTTTCTGTTATAAAGATTAATCAAGAGTCATAACACTAAAGGTGACAGATTTCTTGTGATTACAACTCCACTATGCAGTTAACTTGCAGTAACATTTATTTCCCTTTTTCTATACACTGCCTTACGGCCCTTAAGGAAGAAATGGTACTGTCTAATGATTTTCTTTAACATCACAGTGGTATTCAAGAGCAAAACTCAGCAAAATCTACATGAAATGAAACTCAGCACTAGAGTGAAATCCCAAATTCTGGAAAAAAAAAAAAAAAAAGAATCGACCACAACAAACAAACAAAAAAAAACCACACAACAAAAAAAACCTAAACAATTTTATCTGGTCAGCTTTGAAATATTTAATTCAATCAACTCCTGATTACACCTGGGTATATTATCTGGACTAGGAGTGGAAGGGCACCCAGTGCTGTTTTAATCCTCTACCTTTATAAATTATGAAGTGTAATGTAGAAATACCTAAGTTGTTCCCAAGGAAGTTAGCCCAGTCCTGGACAAATACAGGTGGCTCAAGTACAGTGTCACATGAAAAAAAAAAAAAAAAGCAAAATAGCTTCCAGAGTCAACCTGCTTATATATACGCTGCACTCACCTGCACCTTCACACCATCTGGACTGCTAGTCAGCAAGGTCACACACCTTTCTTTTCTCCATTATCTCCTCCTGGCTGGTTCTGATAGCCTATTTTTTTGATAGTTTGCACAAGCTATGATTTTTCTTTCTTTCAGATGGTTCTGTCCTCTCAGTTGGGCGAAAGGTACTGCTTTCTTCCATTAATCTTAAATTAGGTGGTAAGTGGGATACATCCTTCCTTTGAAACTCATTATGTGCTGCCCATTGAGTAATATTCCTACCATGGTGGCGCCTGGGCCCACCACGAAGAAATGAAGACAGTAGAGAAGTAGTTCCTGGTGCAGGGAATCAATGCTGTGATATCAGACAAATGATAAGGAATTTTCTCCTGGCTGAGGGCTAAACAGCATTTCAAATCTTTTTCAGAAACCACATGTAAAGCTTCTGGGCATGATGCTGTCCTAATGCAGCCAAACAATGATTCACCAGCAGCCTGAACAAGTGTACAGCAGCATATACATAAGCATACAGACATGCCCTAACACCCGTATTAACATCCTTTCCCTGCAATCTGGTGACAAAGTGAATGAGATGAGTAACCCGTAAGGGAAAATATGTCTCTGTTTGAATGACAGTGAGGCATGGTCTTCTCTTCCTGAAACCACTGGCTGTACTGAAAGCCTAGTTTGACATGGGTTTGCCATTTCTCTGTAGTTGTAATGCCTGAAGCAAGATATGGATTGAAAAATCTCTATTTTTATCTTTCAGAGTATTTGCTAACCTGACCGGACTTGAGCCCTTTTTCTGTCCCCCTGGGGATCCCTCTTAACAAGGAAAAAAACCCTGTTTCCCTGACTGGTAGTAAGTAGTAAGAGAGCTTTAGCTGGCAACTGGGCTAGTAAAGATGGAGGGAAATTGCAGCCTTTAAGAAGACAAAAGAAGATGATTCCTGATGCTGCAGTCAGGTAAACTAAAATTCTGAGCCATGTGGACTGTGGATTATCAAACACCTGGATAATGAACAGAAGAAATGCAAACAAGCAAAGAGAGAGAGAAGTGGGAGAAGAAAGTTAAGGTAGAAACATGTAACAACAATCAGCTTCAAAACCTTTACCTCATTCATAAGATTGTTCTTTCAATCTGTTTCTTTCCATCCCCTGCCGTCTTCCCTGATGGTGGCAGAAACAGGGAACTGGGCTTTCATAGATACCTCTGGATTTCCATCCTAGTTCTTCCTTTTCCCCACCATGACAAGAGCACCTCAAATCTAGTCAAGTTTCACCTTCCATCTCTAGGGATGCAGATCTCACTTCTGTCAAACTGTAGAGAGTACAATTCCACATTATGCTTAATTTCATCAGACAACTAGTTGCTGCTGAAGAGAATAATCGCACTTTTCCTTACTTCTCCAGCTCTGTGCTCCTACCCATCCAGACCTTGCTTTTAATATAGTGGTTATACAGCTTCAGGGTGAGTCAGTTTAATTCATTGAGCTGGCTGAAAACAAACCTAGGAGATTAAACAAGTATCTGCTTTCCATGGATCAGTATCATGATGCACCTTTCTATGGAGTTGTGAGTTCAATGTTTAAGATCCTGTACCTGATCAGCGACAGACCAAAGAGCAGTTCAAATAAACAGCCACTGGGGTTCATATTCTCTTCTCCACTAGCAGATGTCTAGTGCCATCTGAGATACCTTAGGGTAATCTGTCTGATTTATATAACCCACACAGGTCTTTCATAAGACCTACATGAGATCCACCAGCTTTGTGCAGGTCATGAACATGCTAGAGCACCGCAGATTTCACTGAGCAGTCATGTATGTGAAACCGAATCAAGCCTTAGGTGTTTTCTTCAGAGGCGGACGCATTGGCAGTACTACCAAGTTTGTCATCAACAACAGGAGTTTAGACATCTACAATGCATAAAGATTCCTAATTGTCCACAGGCCTGTGGAGTCCATGCATGAATCCAGGCATTTGTTTCGAACTGAAACACATTGTGGTGCATTCTAAATGCTGCAGGCCAAGAACAAATCTCAACAGCATAGAGGCACATGTAAAATAGATTATAATGTTTCCCAGACTGGATTTCTATGTCCAAGCATGCTAACTTTTCCAAAATAGTTAGTCAATTTTGCCTGACACCAACCATCTATCCAAATGAACTTATTATTTAAAACGCAGCTCTCAGCCATTGATTCGTGGTCTCTGGAATCAGTAACAGAAGAGTATGTAGCACAGATTTGCACACACACATATTTCCAGACTCTTTCAGGAGTGCTGTTGGAGTTAGAAAATTATTTTGCTTCCCTCTGAGAAAATAGACCTGAAGGATTTTGTCTGAACAAAAAAAGTTCAAGAGATTTACTCTGGAATTAAACTACTGAAAGGCATTTCTTGCATATCAGCAAGGTGAAACAGTAATGCTCCTAAATGTCTTTTGGAGTTCTCACAATACTTTAAATAAATTTACAAACATTTACAAATCAAATTTACAAATATTTACAAATCAAATATTGTACAAATACAAATATTGTACAATGCAAATATTATGAATCATTTCAATTCACTAACTCAATGAATTAATAAAAGAACTTATCTAAGGCCCCCACAAAAGATAGTCTTACTAAATACTAACAAAGTAAGGGGTGAATGAACAGAATAAATTTAACACTTTGCTGTACCCAAATAGAACTTGTTTATCAGCACACTAGCATTTTTTTGGCAGGGTCTTTTAACAGAGGATGTTATGTTGCTAGCCCTGGAAGGCTCTACTTCAGAACACAAATGCCAGAACAGCACAGCCAAATGCCTCTCAGTTGAATAGGATGGAAAGGCAAGCTGTAATCATGTTTAGAGGCATGGTAAAAAAATAAAAAAGAAAAAGAAAAAAAATACACTGTGGAGGTTGACATACACAAATATATATGCAATGTTAGACTGATTTCAGATATAAGTGTATGCCATGAGGACATAAAACCAACAATATGTATGGAAACAGTGTGCTGATTTGGATAGGAGAAATGAGGCTTGGTAGGTACATTTCAGCTAAGAAGTAGAGCCCTTTGGCTTCATCTCAGGAAAGACCCAGGGTCCTAACTGAACCTAATGCAGAATTATGGAGAATTATGGAAAGTGAGGCTGTTGACTCTTAGCCTTAGTATCTTCTCGTATCCACTTGGAAGAAAAGGGTCTCACCAAGATGGAGCTATAAGGCAACAAAAAGGCCATGAAACATATTAGAGTGCTGTCCTGGGAAGTATCTTCCATGCAGGAAGGCTTCATCCCACCCACAAATCATCTGGGAATGTCCAGGTTTAGGAGGTACTCCAGCAGAGGGAAAAAGATAAAGGGTTTGAATGAACTTCAATGAACTACAAGAGAAGTTATATACACAAAAGTAGAACTCCACTCTATGCAGCAGCCAATGAGGATGTGCAAATCCTGCTGCTGCTGTAATTCTGAAGCCCTTGAAGCTCATTCTACACACATATATTCACGTACACTCTTTATAAACCCCCAATCAAGAAAGTGCACAGCTAACACAGTATATTGTATATAATCTGAAGATAAATAACTTTTTATGAAAATGTAAATTAGAAGGTTTTTATCTATGCACATACATGGTAAATTGTATTTGGAGTCTCAAGGCTAAGTCTAAATAGCATGTTCCCTGGAACAACATCTAATTTTTTTGATGTGACTGCTCAAAGCAGCCATCAAGTATGCAAAACAGGCACTTAATAAGGTTCTAAGTTATTATTACAGCTCTGAGTACACCATTTATATGTCCTAGTTGTAAAATTGTTCTTGCAGCATACTTCTCCTAGTTAAAAGAGAATTTATCCCTAAACAAACCATACTAAAACATCACCTAGCATAAGCACTGGAGCTCAACTCACCTTTCTTAAGATACTTAACTGAGACACCTTAATTGGGAGATTGTTCTGCTGTTCTGGTAACTGATGGAAAGGGAAAGGAATTTTCACAAGTTGTGCCTAACCTCCCTTTTTCATATCTGAGGTGTCTGTGCTCTTAACTTGACTACTTGTTATGAGTGACTAAAGTTAATCAGAAGAAATTCAGATACGCCTCTTCTGGGAACAAGCTGTATTTGAATAAATATTTATTGCTTCAGGAAGGCCTTTTAATCATAATGGAAATCAAGTCAGCTTCAATTTGCCATCAGATGTATTTGATATTCAGCTCTAGTGTTTTATACCAGAAATTCCTCAAGGCATATATCTGTCTGCACAGCTCTGGCCAAGCGCCACAGAGATTCCTACGTTCACCCAAACTAGGGGAGAATTTTCTACTATATACCCTATACTTTGTTCTACTTTCTTATATACTCCAGTTTTATATATAACAATGAATCACACAAGAAAAGAAAGAAGCTAGAGATATGTGATATCAAACTTGTGGCATATCAGTTAATTTACTATTTTCATGTTCTTAACATAGAATTGGCTTTAAAAATATTCTGCACAGAGAATGGGTGTTTTGGGCTTCAAAAATGCTGCCCTACTGACAGCAAAATAAGTAGCTGCATGAGATTCACAACGTGTGTGCGCATAATGTGACTCCAAGGAGCCTTGTTATTTACTTATTTTTAATTTGTAAGTATTGTTACACTTAACATCTTGCATAGCAATGAAAGGCAGTGAGATCATTTCAGAATGCTTGTCTCTTCTTGAGAAGCAGGCTACTATACTCTAAGGAAGCAACTTTTAGGGTTTTTTATTAGCTGTCCTGGTTTGAGTTAGAACAGAAAAATCGTGTTCAGTGACTTTTCCTTTCAACTAAGTTCTTTCAACTAAGTGCACATTCTGAAGTTAGCAGTGTGTTTTTGCAGACAGTGTCTGCTTCCAGCAGTGATAATGCTTACTCTTTAGAGCTAGTACCGAGGATTGGTGTGCAGACCGAGGCCATTGCTAGATCTTGTGTACCACGCTGGAGGGTCCAGAAAGTAAAAGGCTGCACCTGCAGGGAGGAGCGGACAGGACAGGTGACCCTAACTGACCAACGAGGGATTCCATCCCATATATGTCATGTTTGGTATAAAGCTGAGGGATCACAAGGGCTGCTGTGGGACCTTGCTCGGTTGCTCTTGGCTCAAGGGCTCTTGCTCAGGGCCCTTGCTCAGATTCTTGCTTGTTTCTTCAAGGGCCGGCATCCAAGGAGAACTCTGTCTGTTTTGCCTTTGATCTTGATCTGTGTGTTCCTGAATCCAGTACTGGAATTCAGCTCCTGAACTCAGTTCCCATCTGCCATTGGGCCCAGTCTGGGACTTTCCTGGTGTCTGCTCCACAGCATCAGTTGTGACATAATCGTCATAAGGGGTGGTTGGGTTCGATACTAGTTTTGTATATATTTGTATATATTCTATTTTTATTATTATTAATATTTTCATTTTCATTAAAACTGTTCTAGTTTACTTTTCTAATTGGTAAGTCTCTCTCTCTTACTCCCTTTCTCTTCCCCTTCGGTGAGGGAGGGGTGTTAACAGAGAGCATCTGTTATAGGTCTAGTGGGCTGCCCTGACCCTAAACCGTGACACTAGCTAAATCAGCAGTATAAACTAGAAATAAAATTTTATTTTTATGTTCATTTTCTTCCAAAGCTGGTGACAGTGTGCTGGTGTACTTAATAAGAAATCATGATTCTGTACAAAGATAATATGGGCTGCACTCCCTCATAAAGAGGCAGAAAGCAATGTGGGAGAAAGAAGGAAATTGGATTCATGGTGAAACAGAGTACATGCATCTGAAAGGATTCCTCCTGCTGATAGTTCTAATGATACCATTTCAGAGGACCGAAGTGCTTCTGTCTTTTCATACTCAGCTGCTGCCAAGTGAAGATTGGACTCGATAATGTTCTAAACTGTATCCGAGAACAATCACTCTTGATCCCAAAGAAGGTCAAAAAGGATAAGAGGAGAAAGGAGAGAAACAGTATCTCCCACAAAAGGATATTAGGGAAACAATAACCAGATTTATAGATTTTTTTCCTAGGATAAAAAAAAAAATTGCGCAGTGTTTCTCCAAGAAGCATTTGGAGACAGATTATGTTTAGGTATTGAATGCAAATTTCCTAGTATAGTAATGAATATATTTGATTTGAGCTGTGACCTTATCTTAAAAAATTCAGATTGCCCAGTGCTTTCAAGCCCTTCATAATCTCTGACCAACCCAAATGTGAATTCAATTAATTTATTAAAGGGTTAAAATAAACCTCTTTGACTTTACATGGTAAAAGAGTGGAGGAGTAGGCATTCAACTCCATGTAGGGGCACTGGCAGCCTCAGGGCTCAAACTGTGCATCAATGTGTGAGTGTTTTTCCACTAGCAGGCTAAGTTGCGTTTGGCTTTGCATTGGGAAGGAGGAAGAGCATATAGGAATAGTCAGGAGAAACTAAGAGATGGTTTAAGGAATTGTTCTTTGGCTCCCATCAGCCTGAGTTTCTTTATGATTCACTATCATTCCACCCCCTCAGCAGCAGATGGGAAGAAACTCAAGTTGATTCAAGAGGATTAGGTACTTTTTAGGCTTAGACTCAAAACAATTTAAAGACCTGATAGCAGGACTCACATAAACCTAGCTTTAAGTTTCCAAGTGAAAGACACCAACATTTTCAGATGAAGACAAAAAAGATTATAGAGTAGGAGGTTGGTCCACCAAGGTTATTCTGTGGTGTATGACTGACACGATAGCCAAGAAGTGCATGCAATGTCTATAATGAAAACCTGCTTTTGGAGGTCCGAAATACTCTATGCCAGCAGATGCTTTCGGTAAATCGTATCAGGACTTTGGTGGACCAGTGGTACTGGATAAACTATGCATACACAACACAAATATACACACAACACAGCGCCTACATAAGAAAGGCAAGAAAAACTTTATGTAATTTAAGAATAAATGGATGTATAACAAGGCACATTCAATTCGCACACGTGCTTTATGAAGCCATGTAGCATAATTCTGTTCTCAGTTACGAGGGTTCAGCAAAATAGCACCGTCCAAGACTAGGGAAACCAGAGCTTCTTGTAGACTTCACAAGTGGCACTGATGCAAAGAGAAATGATGAATCCAAATGTGAAAAACTGTTGCAATACTGGTGACGTAACGGCAGGCACGCACAAGACTTGCCACGCGTTTGCTTTTCAGTTCTGATGTGTCACCAGCTAGCCTGGCACAGCTGCAATACAGATGTGCTGTATGCCATTCTTCACTGATGATACATTTCCCACACAGTCTAAGATATTGTATTCACTGTCACTCAGCTGAGATATCCAGTGAGATAAATGCCTGGGTAAAGAGGATCGATGTTATTATTACCCTGGTTGATGGAAAAATAAAGACAGATAAAACTGTCCATCTTCTCTGTGTCAGCCGCTGACCTCTCCAACAGCACACACACATAAGCTGGTCATCAGCTCGTGAATACTTCCCAGATTAATTGCAGCAGGAATGATTTAATGTCTGGACATATAATCAAAACAATTCTTTCTCTGCTGCCACCTCTCAAAAAAAACAAACAAACCAGGCTTTATTGGATCTGATGCTGATAGAACGACCTATTTACTAAATAATTTGTTAACCATTTTGCATGCAGTTTACATAGAGAATTTCACCTTCTGGGTTGCTTACATATTGTTCAATTTAACTGTTCGTTGGGCACTTGCTATTCACAGCATGTAGCTGCTCGCGCGAGGCACATGGTGCTCTTCCCAATGCCTCGCAGGATTTCTGAAACATTTCAGACAGATTTTGTGGATTTTTTTCAGGCTAGAAGGGGGCATTATTTAGCATGACCTGATGCATACCACAGGCCACAAATATTCCAAAGCTAATAGAAGGCCATGTCCACATGCAAATACGGGTATTCATATGAATCCCAAAACACAGTGCAAACAAAACCCTTCTTGCTTTACAAACACAAATGCAATGAATAAGATTACATCAAGAAGCTGCTCATAGTCTGAATGAACAGTGTTTGACGCATGCATTATTCAAGTCATTCTCTCTTAGACAGGGTAGTCCACCCTTTTCAATGCTCTGTTCTCAGATGCTAAATCTGTCAGGCCATAAGTAGTCATTTGTAAAGCAAACCGGGCTCTCCAACAACAATCACTCCTATGTCAGTCTGGTTGTACACGATGGACCTAAGAACATAGAGATGCATGGTGCATTAGAAGGCATTAAACATATGCCTGCATCTTTCTACAGAGAGGAAAAAACATTTCAGAACAATCAAAGAATCATTACATACACTGGTTTTGGCTGCCACAGAAATATCTGTCTTTTTGAACAACTTGTCTTCAAAATAATACTTGGGGATTAACAACTGCAAAATTAATCTTTCAGCATAAAATCTGGAACACAGTAGAAGTGCCCTACAATAACTGATTTGAAAATTTAAATACCCTGGTCATCTTTTAGTATGAGACCCAGGAACCAAAGCCTCCTTGAAACTCAGTAAGACTATGGCTTCTACATGCTTCTAGTTAGCGTTTCAGAAAATTCTGCTAATGGATTAGATAATGATGAGAGGAGGAGACATTCACAAATGTTAACTTGAGCCCAGGGACACAAGTCATTGAAGGACTGACTACAGAAACACGCATTTTCTTGCTCACGAAACAGGGTGCCTAGGGATGTTAGATTCAATAGATACCCAACTTCCACAGTCCCATTCAAACTATTGGCCCAAGCTCACTCTTGCCATTCAGATGTAATTAAACAATGATAGCCAAAAAGGGTCTGTAATACTCCTTTGCAATGTCAAAATGAAACAGATGTACATCCTTTGGCAGGTGCTTGTTGGACCCTGTTGGAAGGGGTCCAAATAATTAGCTGCTCACCAGATGGGTAGCAAAGCACAAACAACAATCTAATGTGTCTTCTGGGTACAGACAACTCTGACTTTCAGTGATGTAATAACATTAACATGTGACTGCATTTCAGTTGTCAGCATTTTGAGAACTTAATTTGGTAGTCTGCAATCTGCAATGCTTTGATTCTCATAAACCAAACAGAGGGAGAAACTCACCTTCCCAGTGGGACATACAGACTTTGCTCCATTACCAAAAAAAGTTCTAAGATACTTAGAAACAAACTGGGAAACAGCACAAGAAGATACAAAAGATATTTTAAGCATTTTTATTAATTTGTGAGATTTCAATTGTTCATAATTAATTTAAAAATGAAGAAGACTGGGGAATTTATTCTTTGTCCTGGAAAATATATGTGGAATATGCAGCACTCCAGACAAGGTGATTGGTTTACAGTGTTTACAAGTTACCATTGGAATAACCTTCACAACTCACCTGCAAGCTTCATTGGTACACAAAGCATGACCTGACAAAGACAGCTGAAGCTTTTCAGAGAAGAACATTACCTTTGAGAGTTTATTTTTCAGCCTGAGGCCTCCCAGGTTTGCAAGAATGAAGAATTGTGAAGGTTTTTGGTCCAGTGTAAAGACATATTTGAGGTAAATATAAGCAGGCTCCTTAGCTGCTTTTTCTTAAATAAATAATGTGAAGATTTCTGCCAGCCGCCTGTACAACCAAATGGAAGCGGCATTTATTTTACTTAGAGCAAAAGTTGTTGACTCTCAAGCTTTATGATTCATCTGAGCAAAGTTGCCAAATCTTGCGATTTCCTCATGGCATTAGGTGTTTTTCTTAGAGCCCCAGACCTTTGAGTCATGGATTATATGAGAATTTCAACTTCCCTCTTAATGAATAAATAAAAGCAATTTTCCAGCTCTCCTGATAATACAGAAATATTTGGAAAACATGAGCACGGCAGTCTAATAGTTTCAAAACCAGAAGACAAATATAACGAATTTATCGTCTCATAAATGGCATAATGAATATTAAGTCATTGCGTGATTCCTGGGACTTCATGTTCAGTTTCTGAGGACCTGATGTTAGTAAAACGGTTTATGTAAATCCCAAACAGATTAACCTCAATCCTTGACCTCCCCAACCCTCTCTGTAGTTTTGGGTCTCAGAAGTTTGCTGGTCCAATAGAATTCTCCATTTGTAATTATGCAGTTCATTATCATGGAAATAGCTGTAATTTCACAAAAGACTGCGATTGCAGATGAAGATTCAGTAAAGATATTGATTCATTTTATTTCACTAATATTTTCTTTATAATAAACCAATAAAACATTTACATGGGCAAGATTAGTACTAAGCAGAACCAGATTTGTTCATTATTTTCTAAGCTCTGCTCCAAGCCCATTAAATTCAAGGCGGGCTGGGGGTGCGGTGTTTGATCTCCATCCATGAGTTTTGAATCAGACCCTTTAAAGAATCACATTCATAAACATCTGCCTATTAAAATATAAAATCTGAAATGCATACCAAACAGATTTTTCTCATTAATTCCTTTTCTTTGGCCAATAAACCCATAACATTTGAATCTCTCCAAAGAAATATCAAGAAACAGTTCCATTCTTTTGAAAGAAAACCAAATTCAAATTAAAAAAAAAAATCATACCCAAAACCAAACCAAACCAAAATAAGCAGTAATAAATTTAGGATATGCCTACAACTTCTGTCAATAAAGCAATTAAATTAGTAACAATACAACTTGTGAATCACTACATTGGGATAAATAATTTTGGGCAGTAGCTTTTTGAGATTTTTTTCTGAAGAAAATAAAGTCCTTTAAAAATAGCTATCGATCTCTATTGATCCAGAAATTTAACTTTAGTATCATCCATGAAAAAGGATTACAAGGTTTTAGATGAAATCACTTAAAAAAAATTTTCCCTGAAGCTCTAAATGTGCCATACAGGATATTTTCTATCTACTTCTTTCAAGATCTTGGCTTAAACACTAATTTCACTCCTGTTGTTTGTCACATGACTATAGATTATTATTAAAGAGAAATATCTGTGTATGTGCTATGGAATGAGTGGATATAAATATTAATATGCAATTGTAGGTATGTATGTATAAAATATACATACAAAAAAATTACATAAGCAAATCATGGTTGTACTGCATTTCAAATTGCAGAAGAATCAGAAACTTACGTAATTAAAGAATCTACTGAAATTAATTTCAAATGCAGGAAAAATAATTCTGAAGAACATCTGCTGGAACATACGGCATGACAGGATGCACAGTATTATGCCATAATAATGCACCTTGGGTACAGTATGAGGCACGAAGCCAAAAGGCACGTTTAGAGGCAGTTTGGACCAAAACAAAGTAAACACCTAGAATTTTATTTAATATCTGTAATAATAACAGTTTCCTGTTCAATTAATCCTTTATTGAAAATTAAAAAGCCTCACTAACAACCACAGTACCCAGATTTATCTATTAGATCCCATTGAGCATTTCAATGAATCCAGTGTCATGCAGACAGATTGTTCTCTTAGTGAAAATACATCCATAAATATTTTTAACAGCACTTACGTAATCAAGGAGTCTCTATTCATTGTCTTTAAGTGACCCGGAAATCAAAGAAAATTTTTATCTGTGGCTAAAAGTTAGACTGAGTTATCACAGGAAGCCATGAACCATGGAGAGACCAACAGCAAAGTGGACGGGCTTCACTCTACCTTGACTTTGTAGCATCGAGATGCTGTGGAAGGACTATGTGTATAAAAGGGGGTAGCAAAACACATATCAGATGTATCACTTAGCAAAATACGACATTTCCTAGAGAGTGAGAATAATGCAATTAAGCTTCTAGTCAAAGAAAAAGAAAAGACTTTGTTATCATTCTTCCAGATTTTTACCATTTCTTTTTTTTTTTTAACATAAAGGCTTTTTTTTGCCTCCTAATTCTGTAGCCTACTACAAAATACTCATTTTAAGCAGTGCTTCAAGAATTTTATCCTTTGAGAAGTCCCAGGAATCCTGTATGCTTCAGAGGGAAGGAATATAATTGCCACTGTTGTTCCAAAATATGCGACTACTCCTATGTTTTGTAAAACCAGAAACTGTCGTGGTTATGTGAGGGGCTGCAGAAAGCCTCCAAAAACTGGAAAATATTTTGGCAAATACCGAATTACTCAGTTTAAAGTGATATTTTTAATACCAACTTCCAGACTGATCTCCTTACATTTAATTTGTGACTCCTTCCCCACCTACTTATTGACTGTTCTCTGACACATGGTCAGTAGGCTGGTAACTCCATTCCCCTAACTGGGGATCTAAATCAGTGACACTGCAGCTGTCACCAGCTCCTGCATCTAATGTTAGAATGTCAATGGTTGCCAGAGGGAAGAAGGAATAATAAATTGCTATCTCTCTTGCCTGAATATAAGACACCCATAGGGGTAACAAGGCAGCAAGGGAGATTCAAGATTAACTTTAACTAATTATTCTGATAAGGACACAGAGTCTTGAGGTCTCAATCTTGTTATGCCAAGAAGCTTACTAATAATGTTTGTTAAGAAGCAATACTATTTAATTGAATCTGATTTTCTGCAGAGGAAAGGTCTGAATGTGAGCAGGAGAGTCTGATTTTCAGTCTATGCTGTAGAAAGTAGTTTTATATTAGCAATACCTTGCATCATTTGTGTGTGTTGGTGTGTGCACGAGTGTATGTAACACAAAGAGGCGTGAACTTGATGAGAAAGTAAGTGAACCAATGAAGAGAAGACAAATAATAAAATGCATATGAAGAGCATGAAAAGTCTACTAAAATACTTAAATGCAAGGTAATATATCTGGAATCTGTTTTCATATTCAAATGAAGATGAGGACTGCCCTCCATGTCTGAATTGCTATGAATAGCTTCCTGAGGACAGTTTGAGCCAAGAAATCATCAGAGGCACTCAAAGCACAAACGTACTGAATAACTAAGCAAGCATCTCTAGTATTTTGAACAAAAGCTATTTAAAATAAAAGGCTAAATAAAATTAATGAAAAGGCAAATGACTGATCCAACGAAATGTATTCACGATTCCTTTTTAATTTCATCTTTCATTGCCAAAACCTAGAAACCTATATCATTAGAATGGTACTTCTTTCCAGCTGCAATAAAAGTGTTTTGGACTACGCACAGTGAATGAAGTGGCCAAACTCTGAAAGTTCCACCTTAAGCTGTCATCGGGGATTACTGAGTGGGGGAGAAAAAATGTATTAGGGAATATCCTTCCCTACAAGCAGCCCTGCTCCTGGTTACATTCTTATCTTCTCGTTCTCACCCATATTCTGGATCCATCCAATCCTGGCCAGGAATGGAATCAATGCTACAGTGCAACAAAAACTACGTGACACTAGAAGGCTCTCAACAGCTAAAGTAAAAACAGAGATTGGCGGATTACAAGGCTAAACAGTTGCACTACATATTTAAATGTGAAATAAAAATTTATACAAATAACTGAAGCTTTTCTGGCCTGTCTTCCATTTTTATAAATAAAAATTGATTTCTAGGGTAAAAAGAGACATTTTTTGAAAAAAAAAGGACATTGACATTAGTACCACTGAAAGCAAAAAGGCATGATGGATGGTAGAAAATGTCTCAAAACAAAAACAAATTTCATGATTTTCTGTTTTCCTTTCAGTTTAATTGGGTCAGACAGCCCTTCCCTCTACAGGAACATGTGTAAATATAGGTTCAAAAGTGGTCAGTAGAAAGGATTTGTTCATAATGCAATCATAAAGCCATCTTGATCTGTTTCCTGGAAGAAAAAAAAAAGAAAAAAAA
>VWZK01008108.1:26692-103962 GCA_013396935.1 Baryphthengus martii
TTTTTTTTTTTTCATTTTTCTTCATTGCAATAATCTGAGGATCTGTAAGTATAAAGTAATTTGATAAAATATAGAGTTTGGTTTACCCCCATTAAAACACAGTAAATACATGCTGCAACTTCAAGATAAATCTGTCATTAAATATTATAATTGTGAGTGGCAGCATAAAGCTCCTAAGAAAGCAAGTGGTATAAATGTCTCAAACATCAGCATATTCCCAGGGAAAAATTAGCTTGAATTTAAAGTTCTAAAACCACTAGTCTTGACTCATCTTACCAATGTTTTCCAGATGCAAACTATTCAGGCTCTAAATGAATATGTGATCCTTTAAAGAACTATTAGTTGCACACATTTTCCATGCTCAACTGCAGACCAACTCAGTACATAGGTTTTTCTAAAGAAAGTTTGGTACAGCTCCACTTAGATCCTAATGTCAGCTGAAAACCTGGAAAAACTGAGCACCTACAAAATGGCAACAGAAACTTCCACCATACGTTTATCCTCAAGTGGGGGGTTTGCTGTGACATCAGATCTAACTCTATGATCTGGATCTTGTTGTGTGGCAAAACAAGTCACATATTCTGCCACAAAAACAAGAGGATGTGTCAAAGGTAAAATTAAGCGGATGGTGTAAAAATCAGTTTTGAATTACGGAGCTGGGTCAAATATCAGATGGGTTACTTGTCTTGAGAAGTGGAAGGCATAAGCAAAGACACATTTTTATGCTTCTATTGAAACTTCTTGGGATTCATTTTCAGGTTTATAATACGTAGATATACTCTGATATGTCTCTGGGAGGCCTGCTGGGACAGTCTAGCCTTGTCGAGACTTTGAAAGAGACTATGGAACGTGATACATTTTTGTGTTCCCAACAAAGCCAGCATCCAAAGGAAGCTTAAAAACAATAAACAAACAAACAAACAAAAAAATCAGAAAAAAAAAGACAGCCATGTGTGCACACAAAGCCACCAAGAATATGTTCTAGCCCAAATTTAAAATTTTTAAGCAAATCCCAAAGCAGTTTGATGCAACCTAGCAAATCAGCAAGTGCCAAATCACTGATCCAGAATCTCTCTCTCTTGTCAGGAAGAACAACTGAAATACTTGCTCTCTGTTTCAGGCTTGGTATGCATCCTAGTTTACCAAGACTTCTATGTCTGCAGACTTAGATCTCAGCCAGTCTCTTCTCACTTTCCTCCAAGTTTTCAACAGCTACAGACAAAGCACTGTTAAGATCTCTAGCATGTCTTTCCTAAATCCATTTATTTCTCATGTGTCTAAAATGTATAAATTTCATCACCTGCTCCAGAGGGAATGGGCATGACTGAATTACAGCTTATAAGAAGCTCACTGAGGGATCTGCAGAAGTATTCATTAATAAGAAAAAAATTGTGAAACTGCTCTTTTATTCAAGCTACTCAACAAAAGTCACTAGCTTTTTTTATCTTAGAAAATAAGATACCTTCTCTTCAAGCTCTAAGCTTCTTGTTACATACTAAAACTGTGATTATGTTTCATCCTGTGAAAGACTCAATTATTCCATGTCAGAAGCTTTTCTTGCAGTTGTTTTTCTTGTCATTTTCTTCTCAAAGGCTTTTCACCAGCTGTATTTTTTTTTTCTTCTTTTTTTGTATGTATTGTATTCTAATCACTGTTTAGATAAGGTATTGTGAAACAATTTTGCAACTCCCTTTACTAACGAGAAACTAAGTGGACTCCTGTATGTACTGTGCATCTATCAGATACTAGCCAGTGGAGAATTTTGCGGTAGTTGTGTTATCTTCAATTTGTAACAATAATCTCACAAAGCAAACTTGTGAGAGAATATGATCACTGAAATAATCATTACAAAAGCTTATGAAAATTCACATTAGTCAGTATGACCACTCAGGGCTGTGGTTGAACTGCCAAGTGATGTCTTTGTATATGCAGTAAAGCAGGATGCACTCTTAAATTTATTGAGAAATTTTCAGCAAAGGCAAACCAGGAACTGATCAGTAATCACACTGGGAATCAGTAGGTGCCAAACCAAAAGCGTCTATAGCATTTAAGCAAAAGTGAATGCGAAATGCTCCTCCAAAAAACCATGGCATAAGATTTACTAACTCACATCAGCCACCTCAAACTGACTTGTAGCATGAGCATACTGTCCTCTAAGGAGTCTTGTGACACAAAATATTCTTATTAAAGAAGACCACATATTATAAATTTACCCTGTACTTCTAAGACAAGATGGGACCTGCTCCTCACAGCCTGCCCTTTGGCAGAGTGTTTGGCACAGTGGGTCTCTCTTCTTTCTCGCTGTAGACAATACCAGTTCTTGAACTGATTTTTGCAAGTCAGCAGGAAGTAGATATCAGAAGTTCTACTCTATTTTTCTGTGTTTAAAATTTCAAATGCAGTTTGATAAGACAATTCATGTCTCAGTCACAAGGTCCAATATAATTACAAGAACTCTGTAACAAACAATATGAGATTTGGGGTTTAGGAACCCCAAGGTTTGGTATGCAGCCTTCATTTATTTGAGTCCTGCCTACAAGAAGATAGGGTGCCCTCTGCCTGCCAGATTTGATGCAGGCTGCTTTAAACATTAAATGAGCATAAAATAAAGCAGCATTTATTTTACAAAACAAATAATTAACTTTCTGAGAATAGTACTATAAACAAGAGCTTGAATTTGTCTCACCTAAGTGGATGAGCTGATCATTGTCAGCATCATTCATGGTCAGTAAAAGAAAGAAGCATTTCTAGAACATATTTCATTTAATCTGTTTTAGAGGTCTTGTCTAGGTACAAAAAGTGTCTGTTTCCCTGTGTAGACTGTAAAGGATTCTAATTCTAAAGGATCATAAATTCAAAGACAAATGTCCACACAACTGAAAAAAAACAAAGTGAGACACAATCCTGGAGCATGCATAAACATGTGTGTTAAGCACAGATGTCTTAAACTTTTGTTCCTTCTCAGATGTTCTGCTGTCCATTTAGCTTTACCCACACATCAGCTTGTCCTGGGGATTTCTTTGTTCATACACTTGATACTTTTGTAATCTTCCTGTCTCTTGATTCATTTATCCCATATGCCTTCAGGATCAGCATTCAACCCCAGCATACGTGTGATATCTTAGGGTCATCCCCTTCTTCGTACTCTGTGACTGGGCTTTGAACTTTCAATTGTATTTCTAGCCCATAATTAACACATGCCGTCTGGTCTTGGCAGCTTCCTCAGAAGTTACATTTTCATGACTGCTGCATCACCCGAAAATGATAGCTAATTGAAGTATCAACCATACATCCCTCTTATTATATGTCTTAGTTCCAAAATATTGTCAACTTTCCATAAAGCTACATAAGACAATTCACTAATATAATTGACAGATTTGGTCTTTAGAAAGCTTTTCCTGTATTACTCTCCTCAACTCCTACTTTGTATCAGTTTTAACATCACAGCCTCCTTCCTCACAATGGTTTATTAATCAAATCTAAAAAAATAAAGCAAAAGCTAAGCCTGGTGTTCTCCCCTATCTGATAAATACTCACAGTTCACAACTGCTCTTCAAAAACCTCTCCCACCTCCCTTATGTCTGAGTTTGGTATTAAGCCACCTGCTAAAGCAGGTTGGGATGTTGCAGGCAAACAACACCAGCCTCTTACATACACATGGCAGCTAGAGATAAACAAGCATCACTTGGCACAGGCTTTTGGATGCATGGTAAGAAAGATGGAGAAAAAGGACACATGGCCAAACCAAACACGCCTCTGTTCAGCTGTTCCGAAGGTGATGGCCATTCTTAAATGTCATGCTAGTGTGCTCAGTGTAGAACTTTACAGTCCTCCTTTTTTCCTAATCTTGCTCCTACTTGAATTGTTCAACCATGAGGTATGACATTTTGCAGCACTCTCTACTGTAGACCATTTATTTCTGGGCACTCACCTTGTCTCTACCTCATCTATTTCTTATCCTTTGAATTCTTGCCCGACTCCTACTATTATCAATCAGCATCTTATAGTCATAAAAATAAATAAAATGTACTTTCAAGGGTAATAAATAGAGTTCATTTTATTTTCCAAAGGGAGGGAACCTGAATCTAAAGCCAGACTTAAATCCAGAGCTCCTAGACCCTTCCATTTCTCTACCATAGCTTGCAAGTTGGGAATAGATGTAGGAGGCATATCAAAAGGGCATTAAGTGAGAGTGTGTTACATATTTTCCCACCTTCCTACACATGGTTGCATGAAGATTTGACAGGATGGGCTAAACCCAAATCAATGATATTTGTGATTCTTTCCACTGTCTTTAAAGATTTTGATATTTCTTAAACTGTGATTATTCATTTTGTAGCTACATATGAAATCTAACAGATCTACGAAGTGTTAATTAAGGAAAGTAAAGTATATTCATATAATCACATACATTAGAGATCAATATGACAGGTTGTTTTCCCAATCTCTAGTAAACACTTCAGAGTAAAACAAAATAGCTATTTGAAAGAGAAATATATGCAACAAGAAACTTAGCGCTGCCAATTAGCTTTTAAATCCAGTAGAAAATACCGTACAACATTCTGGTAAGTGTTCATGGTAGCATGAGGCTGCAGGTCTATAATACCACGTAACCCACTAAAAAGGAACAAGATTTCTTTCCACTTTAAGTGCATTGGAGAAGCACAGCTAAGTTTATATTAGCATATCACAAATGTGAAACTGGGACACAGTCTCAATGTGAAATTAGAACAGCAGCTGGTATCCTGTTAGCAAGTAAAGTGTGTTTGCTTGGGAGAAAAAAAAAGACCAATGTGAAATCAAGCCATGCAAATGAACAGAGAACAATCAGTCAGTGAAGGATTTGTGAACTACACTGCATATCTCAGGTTGCTTCTGTACTGTGCTATAAGATACTTCACAAAAATATATATTTAGCAGGGTTAGATCACGTTCCTTAATCTGAATTATCAAAAAAAAAGTAGATTCCTTTATAGATAATCTGAAAATTACTGAAATTTTGACTCTGACAGGTTTGGCTATGTTTTTGATTCTATTTTATTTCCTGCATCACGCAGTTCAATGAAGTATGAAGCAAAATTTTGTATTTTCCTATAGAACATAGAATAATGTACCAAGCAGGCAGAATGCATGAACTATTTTAAATTATGTTTCACACAAAAATGTTCCCTATTTATTTGATTTTAAAAAGCACACCTTTTAACAACCAACCAGAGAATAATGAACTTTTAAAGCTGTGTTTTTTTCTCTGACTTCCATGTATACAATCCAGTTTGCATTAAGGGAATCAGCCACTTGATTCTCCCATTGTTCATCCCCTCTTTCCTCATCTCATCCTCTCTCCTAGCAAGACAATGGTTACATCTTTCACTCCATCTCCTATCCAGCAAGCTTCATTATCAACAGTGTGTTGGAGCAATCCTTGAGGTTATACACAACATGTTGCTCTGATTCTGTGGGTTGTCCAGCTACAATGCACAGAATTCACAGTGACTTTTTTTTGTTCTCTATTCTCTCCTCTATGAACAACAACAAGGCTAAGATAATTTTACTCAGCAAAATACAGCACCAGCTTATCTAGAGCCACCTATACCGCCCTACCTGGCTTCACAAAGCAGCACCTGAAATATTTCATCAGGTCTATTATTTTTGTGGTGAATATCTCAACAGAGGCTCACATGTGAAGAGGCTGGCGTTCAAGACAGGAGGCAAGTGCAAATGCTCTTCCAGACCTGCTGGCTGAGGCCAACCAGACAGTTATTGAAGAAATATTATGTTCTCTCTTTTCAGTTCTTTCCCCTTATTGCAGTGGGTTTAGCAATATTTAATGCTTTTTGAGGAAGGCGCAGTCCTGAGTTGCTGCAGACGTACAAAGATGTTTAGCTTAAGCACAGTGAAGTCCAAGATTAACTGCTGGCATTGGCAACCAGAGTAATAAGTATTTAAGGTATCTACTGTCTATCAGTTTAAGTTGCCTTGCCTACACTTCAATATTTATAAAATATCCTGAGCTTAACTACTTTAGAAAAAGTATAAAATAATCTGAGATCTTTCAGAATACGTTGGCAGTCATTTACTTCTAAATATCATCCATAATACTTAAATTTAACTTGCACAGGTAAAGCAGCACCAAAATAATAAGGAAATGAAGGAATGGGTACACAACCCTTACATATTTAATGGCAAGGATCATAAAACTATTCTCACATGCCTGGCACTGGATGGAAATGTAGCATTTACTCTCTTAATCCTTCCTTGCAGCATTATTTGCCCTCTGGATAAACATCCACTTAAAAGGCTCTTGTTATTTTGCTGCAGTATTATCTCATACAATGCAAATCTAGAAACCAGATGCTAAATAAATCAGATTCCTGCATAGGGCCTCAGCAGCACTGAGTGACTATGAAGCAGAAGATCCCTCAGTCAGAAGGATGGCTCATTTCTCCTTCCAACGTACCACCACAGAATACAACCCACCTGGCAAAGAGGAGGTAAATTTTTTCCACATGAGGGACTGTAACCCCCATCTGCTTTTGCACTAGAGGAAGATGGGCTGGACTAGGCTGGAGTATGGCTGTTGATGGCCACATTCAGATTTCTTACTTAGATGCTGTTGTGGCATGTAATACAAAGAGCCCTGCTTTCAAAGTCGCAACACCTGGCTCCTTCCAAGAATATGGGAGGCAGAGATGACATTTAAGGTACGTTTCTACAGGAGAAACTCTCAAGAGACAATTACGTGCCTCTACTAACTCCAGTGACCCTGCATAGCCAGTGTCCTCAAGCACTCTATTAAAGTTGAATATTACAATAGTTACATCCCAGACTGCTACCCATTGCTGCCTGAATACAGACCTGAGTGACTTCGCTTCTTTGGATTTGCTGTAGAGCACTAAAATGGTGTGTTGCTATTTTATAAAAAGTAAAACTATGAAAACTTAATTGCACCCTGATTTGGTAATTTAATAACATGATGGCTTTAATGTATCTGTTCTAGGTTTGTATGAGGCTTTAAAATATCATTACACATTGATAGACTAGCGTAGTGAAGCCAAAACACTAGTATAAAACCTTTACTCTCAACAGGCTCATTACCATTAGAATGATTAAGTACCACTGGCCAAGCACCACTGCACCACACAAAATAGTGAGAGTTTTTAATGTCATAAAGACTAAAGATATATCATACTTTACACAAGTTGAAAATATATCAAATTGTTATCATCCTTTCCTAATTTTCATAGGCAAGCAGTACGACTTCCATCCTGTCAATAACTAAATTACATTGAAAACGCATATATTGACTACAACTCCACCTACAAATTTTTTTCATGCTTTTCATACATGGTTAACTATTGCTTTCCTGGAATATATTTTGATTTCATGTACATTGTATGCAGAACGGAAAGTTTAACTATCACAAAATAGTCATTCCAGTACATTCTTTTAAGTATTTAAACTCCTCTTCTTTAGTTGAGATGATTTGGCTGATGAGATGTCAAAAGGTCAAACTGAAGGATTGCTGTCTAATTTGAAAGTCAGGAAGGGTGACTGCAGGTAAAGGCTTCAGGACAGAGGTGAGAATATTTAGACCAACAGTAGGATATGAAATCTCATCTCAGAGGACAATTTGATCTACAAATAAGAATGAGAAAGAGCGGTCTGCGTTACTGACACATTATGTTAGCTCAAGAAGAACAAATTGCTCATGCTTACTGCATGACTGAAGGTCAATATGCCTGAAAAATTATGAAAAGGCTCTGGACTCAACACCAAGATAAAGGCCAAGAATGTATAACTAGTCCAAGTAACAATCAAGTACCTTTAGAATTAATGGTGAGTATCACAGCGCCATCCTATAATGCCTACAGTTCATTTAAATGAAATGTTTGAGTGAAAATCCTCAGTGACGCACAACAGACTATTATGAAACAGAATTTGCCTGAATGTATTTGGCTTAAAGTGCCTTGGATTGTTGTTGCTGTAACTTTATTCAATAAAATATATTTAAAGTTGGTACTGAAAGCTCTCAAAAGTAAAAATTGCTGCTAGGTATCTGACACTACTTTTGCGCTGCTCCTTCAGTTTCTATGCTAGCCAGCTGAGCCGTTCCTAATCATGTCGATAGAACAGCACTAACTTAAGAAAAAAAAATTTAGCAGGGGCACATGAGGTTACTTGAACCACGTCCTGAACTGTTGCGGTGTTTCGTTGCAGCTGCGATGGGTGATTTTAGATCTTTCCAGTTGTGACATTCTCCTATCACTGAGTCCATGGTTCCTGGCACCATTCCCAGAGGCACCAGGTTTGGATAGATTGTCAAAGACTCACAGTGACCTCAGACACTGCTATAGAAAAACTGCTTAAAGCTTTTGTGCTCCTATATCCTTGTCTTCATCCACATTAAGATTTAAGATTAAGATAGAAACTGTCCATGACGAGATCAGAGCTAAGAAACCACTGGAGCACTTTGGCGCGAAGGCAGGAGTGGGACAAACATTACAATGAACAATATCACTGCAGCAAGCTGCTTCCCCATCATAGAGCTCCCAATAAAATAACGGATAAACAATTTTTATATATCTTCCCTGCAGCTTTTTGATTTGGTTGATATCCAGGGCTGAGGCTTACAATAAGAATCAGAATGAGTACTTCGTGAATACATTAGTTTGTCCATCATGAACTAAAATGAGAGGTCCTAAGCAAGAAAAGGTGTCTGTAAGTGAAGGTTAGTTCCTAAATGCAATCTTCAATTTTTATAGCACTGCTCCTACAGTTCCTGAATCCAGCATGATGTTTACCATTGTGGGGAGAGACACCGGGAACTTCATGTCTGCAAATTTGCCAGTGCTGTGTTGGAAGAAGTTGATATGCTCAAAAAAAGTGGTTTTACTGTCCCAGACTGGCTATTGATTTCCTTCTTAGTGTGGCTAGGCACTGTTGGCATGCTCTTAGATAACAACGAGAATCACTGCAATCATCTGGGCAGCACGCACAATCCAATCTATTTCCCTAGCAGTTCAAATTAAAGCTTCTAACATATTTCAATGTACTTCAGCACTCAGTCTATGTCTTGAGTTAGAAGTCATGGAGCAGGTTAAGGAAAGATTAAGTCACAGCATGATGTCCATGTTTTTCCAATTAATTTAAGTACTAAATCTATATTTTTGCTGCATTTTTATATTCTTTATTTTCCACTTTTTTGATAGCATTTAGTATCAGTACACAGCCTGGAATGCAAAATAACTTGTCTTCTACACCATTTAGTTTCCTAAGAGCTTTCCCATTTTAGTGCCATTTGGATTCATTCCCTGTGGCAATCCTTTCTCAATGTAAATGCTCCAAACTGTTCTCACTCTAATATGCTGCACTACAGAAATTCACTGTAGACAGACTTCAGGATATTCAAAAGGATAATCTATCAATAGAATTTAATCTTACTTAAATAAACAAAAAGGAAGATCAGCATAAGTCTGTAACTGTGCTTATTTTCTATATTTTAGCAGAAATATAAAACTCACTGATAATAACTGACAGTGGGTTTTTTCTTCCATTTTTTCCCATCTGAAACAAAGCACTTTTCACTCAATACGCCGTCAATTCTAGTTTTGCATCTTCAAAAATATCTAGTTCAGAACACGTAATGGCAACTGACACAGCATATGTATATGCACTCCCTATGCATACTTACTTTGTTGAATTAAATTGCCTTAAGCATGCTGTCTTTTTTGCAACAATTAATAAAAATCCTATGTTTCTGAAAGCCTGTCAGAAAGCAGCAGTATTAAAACCCAATTGCTTATATACCTATTTCATCTTGAAACAGAACTACATGCAATCATGCAAACAATTGAGGAATGTATACAGATGAAAATAACACATCTTCAGAAAAAACTCTTGCTTGAAAATCTGAGCAATGGAATTTAAGACTGTGTTTGACTTGACAACACTCCGTGAGAAAATGAACTGATGATCTGAATCATGAAACAGCCACGGTGAAATGCATTGTCTCATTTGCTTTCCCTACTGGAAATATGAATCTGCATGATCAGGCAGCCAGATATAAAATTATTTAGTATTCAGATATATTTTAATATACCTAATATGGAGATGGACTTTAGACCATTTTAATGTGCAATCATATAGTAACTGGAAATTTTTCAATAAGATTTCTTACCTTATTGCACATAAAATTTCTCACTAATTTGGGCAGTAGACCTTAACCTCATTTAGGTAGAAAAACTGCTTTTGGAACACCCACAGTTTTTCATCTTTAATCCAATAATGTGATGTAAAAAGAAATTACTGCCTGATGAATTCCATAGAAGAAGGTATAAATATTACACTGAAAAAAAAAGGGTTAAGAATGCAGCAAGGCTTCACAGTCAAATACTTGGATATTAGATGATTACCAAATCCACGTTTCCATGCAAGCAACTGCTCCCATGCAGAACGTGCACTCATTTGCAATCCTCCCCTTAAGAAAGACAATATCATTCTCACCAGCACATTCTCCAACATGGTCATTTTGAGACATTCAGCATGGGAAGTACTGGAGCTAAAAATAACTAGAAACAGAATCTTATAATGGGAAGACTTTGTGAGTGCTTAGGGTTAGGATTCTTTCCTGCAAATATTTTGATACTTTAGGGCTTCAAAATTCACCACAAATAATAAATATTAGGGCTATACCTTACAGAGAAATATTAAGACTTGGGATTTGTAAGCAGTTACAAGTCGAACCTTGCTATCCCTACTTGCACTTAAAAAATTGACATTTTCACCAGTATGTCTTTAACATTTTTTGAAGTGGAGCATTTGCAGAACATCAGTGACAGTAACTGTGACAGAAGTGTCAATTTGTAGGGATATCACAAGATGGCAGAGATTTCTTCTCAAGAGGTATCAGCTATTTATAGTAACTCCTTGTTCCCTGCCCCTCTAGCCTCTTTCTACCATTTCTTTCCTAATTTCCAGCCCTTTGCTGCCTACTACCGCCTTTTCCACCCTTTCCATTCCCTTTCTTCATCAATTTTTTGATGCTTTTTACATTGTCTTGTCCTTTTCTACCAATCTGTATTGCAATTTTTTCATAACTTCAACATAGCCTGCAGTAGGAGTGACTCATCCTTCCACTTCTAGCCATAGACCAACCTGTTACATCTTATGTTACATCATTTGCAATAATTACCTTTCTAATTGTGTTTTAAGGGGGTACCTCAATAAAATATGGTAAAAAGTGGCTTTAAAACTGCTCAGGTCTAATAAAGGAATTCCATGAACAAAGTGTATTTCCTTAATCAGCTGAACATACTAGGCATAAACATAATTTAATTTTCAATTTCAGAAGCAAATTAAATTTTTTTAAGCTGCAGTGATTGGAGTAGGTTTACAAGCCAGCAAGGTTGCTTTCCCATTGCTTTGTCTAATATATATTTTTATACTTAGAATATGTATATACAAAACAATGATTGTCACTTTGTCTCTGTTCCTGTGATGTTTTACTGAGAAAATGAAAGAAATTCCAGGTGTATTTTTTCTTCTTGTAACATAGTGAGTTTGAAGTTTGTAGGAAGAAGTCTTTTCTACCTTTGTCAAGCCTACTCTACCCACAACGGATTTTTCCATTTTTAAAAAAGAAACATTCAAGTTGTCAAAAGTCATGCAAGTTAGCTTAATAGAAGACAGATTAATGTGCAAAACTTTTTCAGCCTCATTCTAGAACTCTTTTCTACCTGTACGACACTTACTCATATGCTAAATAAGTCAGGATGGATGGCCCCAAGGAAAATCACAGCCATTTTACTGGTGCAAAGCAAACTGGCTCAATTGTCCTACAGGAACCATAGTCTGATTGACCCTAACAAGAAACAAAGGCAAAATATAAGATTCTGATCTAAACTGAGACAAAGAAAATATTGTAATTTATTTCAGTCAGGACAAGATTGTCCATGGCCTTCTGTAATGCACTGTATACAAATGTTCATCATCCTGTTCTCAGGGTGATGAAAAAAGAAGCTGCTTGAGTCTTTCCTACTCACCAACAATGTAGTCTGAAATACTGTCTTCAAATCTGACCCTGGGTGGTCAGTCAGGCTATAGAAATGTTTACCACCACATTGAACCATGTTGCTATTCATTTCTCCACATCACAGATTGGGACTATGAATAAGAACCTTCTGTCTGGATCACAGTCGACCCTTACAGTAACCGTTGATCTGCATTACTTACTGGGGATATAACAAAAATAATGCCTGTCAAACATTGACATTTAATATCTTCTGTCTGGGAAATAGAATAAAAATTTAGTATCTGGAAGAGAAGACAGACCAGAGTCCATGAGTAAGTGGTGTGTATTTTTGGCTTCTAAACTAATGAGTAAATGGCATTCTTCTTCATTAAAATTCAAGCATGGATAAATAATGTATAGATCTACTGATACACAGAACTATTCTGTTATGTCTGCTTATGTAGCGGGAGAGACACCTGTGAAAAAGAGCCTGGTGACACTCAGCACTGCCACAACCATGGCCTTGGAGCACAGATGTCTCAAAAGTAGAATCAGATGTCTGATCTGTAAGCTGTGATCAGGACAAGTGAACCACCTGAGACTGGGAATCACAGCAATAAAGCATGCTGAGCAAGAGAAAACCAGAAATGATAATATGCCCTATAATGGCCGTGCTCAAACTCTCACACTCCCTGAGACTTAAGCTTCTCCTAGAAGTCCAGTTTAGATTGAGATTCACAGCTGGCACCTCCCCTCTTGAAACTAGTGCCTAAATAATTCCTTTCTGTACACCAACCTTGACCGACCATCTATTTTCACTTTTTAAGATGTCAAGAAGCAAAACCAGTATGGTTTCTTCTACTATGGCACATAAACATTAGAATTAAAGTGCTTAAAATGCTTACCATGAAGTTTAATCCCACATCTTCCACGGCTCCAGGCGAATCCTCTGCCTCCAGGGTATGGACCAGCAGCAACCGTGGTCCCTCTAGCATCTCACTCCTGTTCTGCTAACAGCTACAGAACATGCCTGATTACACTGTACTAGATTATAAGGATGCTTCTTTGTATCAGGGGAATCCTAGCTACACTTTCTCCCAATCCTGCCTACATCATTTTCTCCAGAAACTGCTCACTGAAGACATCTCCAGGTGCTGGTAGGGAACCCTGTGGTGAAGGAAATTCAACATAATGTGTGTTTGGGGCTCTAGAAGGCTGCAGGCTGATATGAGCACTTCTGGGCTAATCAGAACGGAACAGACATAAAAGCTTGTATATAAGAACTTTTTCAAACTCATTGTATAGCAACTATGATAAAAAATAAAGAGAAATTATACGGTATGAGCAAAGAACTGAGACAGGAAGATCGCAGGTTTGCAGCCTCATCTCTAAGTGAAAATCTATGCTCCTGAACAACTCATTCAGTGGCCCTAACAGTAACTTCCTATGGAAAAAATAGGGCACATGCATTTCCTGCCTCCTATTGATAGGAACAGCATTATGTCTTTTTGTCAAACACTTTTTCCTTTTCATGTATCTAGGAGAACATTCTGTCCTCTTCTCTGGCAGGCTAGACAAAACCAGAGAGCACTTCCCAGACCAACAAGAAAGGCAAAACTTTCAGAGAGCAGTAATGCCTATGCAGGAAATTCAACTTAATATGGTTAGCCACATCCGGTTTAGTGTTTTAAAAGACTGTTTTGATAGTCTTTGGGAGAAAAGGTAAAGAGAGTTAGAAAAGTTAGAAAAGAATTTCATTTTCAGTCCCAAACACACTTTTGGCTTTTCATTTCCTATTTCCTGGTTAGTGATAAGCAAACTCTCATCTTTCAATCCCTTTGAACTTTGTTTTCTCTGGCAGAAGCTAGCATTCTGTGGTCCCTGGAGAGGCTCTGGAGCCCAGAGTGGCTGTCTAGCAAGTTATGGAAGAGTGGGACAGAATTGTACTTGGCTGGCTCTTCAAGGGTCATGGTACATTAAATGGCTAATCTAAAGTTTGGAAAACTTCAATTAGTTTACTTTCATGAGAATGAGCAGAACTCCTGAAACTACTTCACCCACAGAGAGGTTAGGCAAGCTTGGAAAAGACTCCATAAGGGTTCAACAGCCTGATATCCTTAACAGAGTGGCTTCCAGTATTTAAGCATGGAAATGAGACTCAGGAGCCAATAGGTCTACTGCTGCCTCTACCAAAATGTATGGGTTTTACCTAAATTTTTTTCCATTTTACATTTACATTTTTACATGAAGTATTTACAATGTCTCCTGAGTGCTCTTCATGGAAAAAGTACAGGGTAATATTACCGTTCCGGGAAACGTTGATTAGAAGATTCCATTAATAATGGAAAGACCCTTTCCATCTGTCAAATAAGTTTTGCTATGTTTATGTATGTCTTAGACTTCTCCTTGCAATCTCTTCAAGATCTATAGACTAAGGTTGGCTATATGTACACACTAGCATACTCTCCTTGTCATTTCTTAGGGAATTAAACAAAGCAGTTAAAGAGAATTTCTGGTACATTTCCATATGTAATTTACATGGAGGATTACCTATTTAGTGGTTTATCTGTGCTGACCACTACAAGAGTGCCATATCCATCTCTATGAAATGGATTGAATCTGACCATTAAGGCTCAAACGTGCTGCAGTAAATTTTTGTTCTCAACTTTGTATAAATAATGCTCTCATCTTCCTGAGGAAACCATCAGATTCTTTCACAACACCATTTACATATAGATGTTAAGTGTGAAGTATTGATATAAAATGGATAACAGGATTTGGACGGAGTACTCAGTACTCACTGCACATGGTTTTTGGACTGTCATCAAAAAATGACAGCTTTCTTCACACAGTCAGCAGGTCAGATTCATGTATGTAGCATTCCAAAAAGACATTATCAGTTTTGCAAGAAGCCTAACAAATGAAGCACAAATAAATTACATGGTGAATGTAATTAATTTCTGGATAAATATAAGAAACAAATAAGTGTATAAATAAAAACAGATTTATTTCTAAAGTTTCTAAAATTCTCCTTCATGCAAAAGCATGAAGTGACCAACAGATACAACCCTTCTGTCATTAGTACACCTGCTATCTAAGTTCATTGCCCACCAGGAACCAAAAAAAAAAAAAAAATAGAGAATCCCATATTCACATATGCATGAAGATTTATCTCTAAATAACAACTAAATAAGATTAACAGATATAATTATAAGCTACCAGGTATGGGATGCATTACAAGGAAAAGGATGTAAGTAGGGGTTCAGGAGCCAGGAAAGCAGAAATGTTGGCTGAGTAAATGGCGAGAACTGTTAGGCCACTGATGAACATTAGAATCAGGAATGAATTCCAAAGAAAATGGTAGAAGACCCACTATTAGATAAATCTGAAAAATTAGTCTTACCTAAGTTTTCAGTAACAGCATTGATAGAGCATATAACCGTGCACGGTTCAGAAAACAGAAATAGCCAAGAACTATTTGCTCTCATGAATGCTGGAAGTTCATAGTTTTTGGTCACATCTTATTTTCTGCAGTTTCATCTAACAAGCTTTTGAGTGGTAATAGAATTGATTGTGGGATTATTCTCAATGGATTCAGCAATGATGCTTCCATTTCTTGCTCTTTTATTTGCCATCAAGAAGGTGTTCTGTGCAACTAAATGGGCCAGAAGAAGTTTGCTTGTTAATAAAAGCACACTTTCCCCCAATCTCACTCCAGGACAGATCCAGCATTTGATCTGTACTTCACTCTAGACAAATTTGAGTGACATTTCTATGACTTTTGATCACAAATAAATCCACACAGAGAGATTTATTTCTGTATAATGACACTTCATGTGCAAAAGAGATCTCCAGACTTTTACTACTACACCAATACTTCATATCTGTAAATAGCAGCATTTCCTGTTGACAATCCCTTTTGAGCCAACCTATAGTTACAATACCAGTAACTGCACAACTACAGTCTATTTTATATCTTCTTGTACCTCTCTCTGTATTACTTACATAAAAGATCCTTAATGTAAATCTGACTTCTGGGAAGCCAAAGCTCTTCAGCAGCTCAGTTGTTCTTATACAAAAGATCCAAAGAACGGCTTGCAACGGGCACATTTAACATTACTGAGCATGTTAACGGGAATGTCCTTTTCATTAAAGGGTTAAAATCTCTCTGAATGAAAAAGGATCACAACTGGTTTTAATGACCTTTCCCAGATTAAGTTATGAAGCAGAAATGCCAGTGGGAGGCTAGCACAATAAAATCCGAGGTAAAATACAGTCCTTATATATCCATTAAATAGTCCAACACTTGTTAAACTGTAGACGCAGTCAGTATGAAGTAACAGGAACAGGCTTACACTTCCATACCCTCACGATCTTTGTGTTTTCTTCCTCCCTATTATCGTTTCTCCTTCTTTATGATCTTGTCCTCTTTTCTCCTTTCTTGTTTCTGCATCTTTTCATCTTAGGAATCTGGTGAATTCCCCTTCACTGGAGCAAAGCACCTTTCAAACAGTTAACAGAGGCCTTTAAAGTATCCTCATCTTCCTTTTCACTAGGTCAACCAGAGTACAGGATAACAGTGGAGTTCACACCTACTAAACTTAAGGCATGGGATGGCCTAGGAAAAGAGAAACAAAATACCTTTTTACTTAAAAGCTGGTATATAACCTGCAAAAATGTAGAGGCAGGAATGTAACAGCTGAAGCTGGAGAGATACCTTTGCAGAGGGTTGGGCCAAATCTGCATGTATTAAGAGCGATGGGATCAGTAAGGGTTATCACAGCTTCACGTGTGCTCTGGTCTCATTGAACACTGCTGCAGCAGAGTTCAAAATCAATGACTGACAAAACATCTGAGGAAAACGAGCCTCTCCACCCACCAAAACTCCAATCTGTGTAAGAGCACTGGGCTAATAGCCAGATAACCATGTGTTATCATAAAATCTTCTCTATCAATACCCTTTCTCTATAATCTACCAGCAGAACTGGGCTTTATGCATTTGCTTTAACTCTCTGTGTAGAAGTAATTGCTTCAAAGAGGCTGATTTGAAGAATGATGCAATAACTTCAACATATATTGGCACAACATACGTGCACATTTTGCAACAAGTATTCAGCATGTGAATAGATAACCAAAATTATACTCTCTTACAAGATGGATATAATTTGTACACAGCAGAGTGGAGAAGTTCAAGGGGGTTTCAGGACCCCAAGAGTGTAAGAGTAACTCACTGAATAGCTGGATCTGCAAATTGTATTTGTAGCTCTCATGGTCCAAGAAGTTGTTTTTTAATAAAAGATGCAATCATGGAAAGGAATGGAAACCCAAAGTTTTTACAGATTCACAGAATGGTAGGGGTTGGAAGGGACCTCCTAAGATCATCTAGTCCAAGCTCTCTGCCAGAGCTGGATCACCTTGAGCAGATCACACAGGAACATGTCCAGGCGGGTTTTGAATGTCTCCAGAGATGGAGACTCCACCACCTCCCTGGGCAGCCTATTCCACTGCTCTGTTACTCTCACTGTAAAGAAGTTTCTCTTATGCTGAGTTTAAACCTTTTGTTTTCTGGTTTGAGCCCATTACCCCTAGTCCTGTCACTTGACATACTGAGAAGAGTCTGTCCCCATCTTCCTGGCACCCATCCTTTAGAGATTTACAAGCATCGATGAGGTCCCCCCTCAGCCTCCTCCTCTCAGAACTAGACAGAATCAGCTCTCTCATCCTCTCCTCATATGGCAGATGCTCCACTCTCCTAATCATCTGAGCGGCCCTATTTTTCTAGAATAACAGAGCACTCAATAAAAAGCCAACACTGCAATTTAATTGTGCTTTCATCATCCTTGGGATATGGATATGTACAATTAAGCCTGGTGGACTTGAACATGAACCTTCATACCAAATTGCAGAATCTGGACATTAGAATGCATACTACAAATGCTATTTTTGGTCAGAACTTTGCTCTCTTTTCTTTGATATTCTACAGCTTTTAATTCCATGTGTTGGCTGTCCACTACTTCTTTTTATTTATCCTTCTATATATGCTTCAGGGATGATTCTGACTTGAGTTATGTGTCTGATTATCTTTTGTTCAAGTTGGCCTTTATTCAGTTCAATAAGACAATTAAAAATATTCAATCTTTCACTATTACAAAAAAAAAATTACATTTTTTGTAATCTTTTAAGTGTCTAGTAATGATCATCTGTAATGAGGAATAATGCTTTCCCCAAAACTCTTCATTCCCTGATCCATATTTCTTTGCATGTCACAGTTAAGAATTACCCTAAATTGCAGTGCTAGTAGAAAAGCCTTTCAGATAGATTCATAAAATGACTAGTAGCAAGTCCTGCAAGCCATCATATTCATCCAAGGGTTTTGAAGAAACTCAAATATAACACCACAAAATATTAACTATGGAGGATCAACTCATCACTTAACTCATCCTTTCTGGTGGGAGACTGAAAATTGGCAAGTTGATACTGTGGCATCCATTGTTAAAAGGGCTTTGGTCAGATATAAGGAAATACAGAGTAGAAAAATCTGTGTTTTCTACTGGGAAAAAATTACAGAAACTATACAAAAAATAAACTAGTAGATGGAATACAAAGATATGACAAAACAGAGACAAATCAAGCTGGATTTAATGTAGTGGAGACATTGTTCACAGAATTTTGAGTGTCTTTCTACAGAGAAGACAAGAAGTGTATAGATGAGGTTGGTTATTCTGCTTGCATTTCAAAAAAAACCAAATCAAACCCACCAAAAAATCCCAGCCTTTACCAAAGTCTCTTAAAGAAATTACACTCTCAGGAGATAAAAGAATAGATCCTCCAATGAATTAACAGCTTGACAAGAATTAAAAATAAAGGCTAGGAATAAAAGACCTTTTTTTACTGCAGAAGAAAGCTTTCAGTGAAGTCTGTTAAGACTCTCTGCTGGTGCCTATATAATTCAAAATAGTCATAAATCATCTGAAAAATAGGATAACAGAGAGCTGACAGTGTTTAATGGGAATATTGCATTATCCACAGTAGCAAAAATGAAAGTCAAGCTTGTATAAAGCTACACAAATAATTCTGCACTAACTGCTGCCAATAAAGGGTGGGATTCATCTGCTTAATCATGTGTTTTGTGCCATCTTCCATGCTTTCAGGCACCCTTTCTCACCCTAAAATACCTCTCTAGAGGAGAACTACATGTCATCTGCCCTGAGCCCTCCTGTATGGATATCTTGGACAGCCTAGGGCAACTGAAAAGGCATTCACAGTGAAATTAAATGTTGATTAACATAAAGTAACAGAAATAGGTAACACAATCCTGACCATAGGTACACAGCAATGGGCTTTAAATGAACAATGACTTTTCAAGAAATAGTTTCACATGAGTTTATTTTTAAACTTGTAAGAAAATCTGGTTTATATTCTGGGATTTTTGTTTGTTTGGTTAGGTTTTTTTGTGGTTTGTTTTGTTTTGTTACACACAGAGGATGAAAATATTAACTTGTAATCTCTCCTTTCGGGGCACTTTCCAAGCTGATACAGATTTTGCCGGATGACTGCGATTTACATCTGTTATCTAAATGACTGGCAGCTGATAAATGTCATCTTCAAACTTCAGCTCATTAAGAAGATGATATCAATATAGAATATTAATTTATTTTGACTCAAATGATCCCTTAAAATAAAACTTCATGTTGCTTTCCCCCACCATAGGCTCTTTAACCTTCACCTGACTGGAAGCATGAATAATAAGACATCTAACAGTTTGAATTTACTGAAGTTCAGCCTTAACGATGTTTCATACTCCTTTACTTTCTTTGCCACTAAATAATTTTAAGTTGTGATACAATTCCAGTCCTCTCTGATCTCAGTTCACACTGACTGCATTAAGTTCATGATTTCATCCATTTTAATTCTTCCAAAAGTAGGATCCTATAGGAGTCACAGGTTAAATCTTTTATTTTTGTTTGGGGAGGTAGGGTAGTATCCTATAGGAGTCACAGATTAAATCTTTTTTAGTTTTGTTTGGGGAGGCAGGGTAGGCATATTAGCTTCTAGAGAGATGCCAAATTTACCATGCTTCTTATGAACATCTTTTTTTCCTTTAACTCCTGGATGGTTGTCAAGCATTAAAACTCAACTCTTGATGCATTTACATACAAATTTCTTCACTAGTCACCTATTCAGTAGCCATTTGCCTCTTACCTTCATCATTCAAGGGCTTCCTATTTTCTCCATTCCTTTCCCTATGTTGCCACTGTAAGTATATCTGAATGAGTGGCCCCAGTTGAATTCATTGGCTCTCTTACATATATTTTCTTCTCTCCCATAGAAAATCCCAGAACCACCTTCTTTCCCTTTTCTTTTCATCTCTTACTCAGTCTTCACTACTGGCTGTCTGAGGACATCTGTTTAGAATCAGATATTGTTGACTTCAGCCAAATTCGCTTCCTGCCATTTCCCTTAGCTGTACTATCTCCCTTCCTTTTAGATTCCTTTTAAAAAAATATCCACTATGATTCAGCTTTTCTCCAATGGAACAGATTCAATGTATGCCACCTTTGGAGAGCTTTCAATTATACAGTGGCAGAAAAAGTGTCCATATTTAGTTCCAAGAAGTTCTGACAGGTGAAATGAGCTAACCGATTTGCATTTATTTATCCAATTTACTGGCTTCTCTTCAATCTCCCAGTAGAAAAGACATCTTTTAGAAGGATGTGCTATTACATGTGAGTGTTCCTATATTCTTTCTTATATATATATTATAATTTCTCTGCATTAGTGATTCCTAAATTTGCTTCAGCCCACAGAATAACTAGATGATTTGAAAGAATTCAGAAAAATATTCAGCATAATGTAACATTTTTGGAGCACCACTGTTTGTCAAAAGAATCATCAAATCTCTCTTCTCCAGGTGGTATCTGGAATGTCACATCAGAAATATTTAAGATCCGTTATTCTCATGAAAATTTCTACCTTAGTTTTTGGGGTTTTGTTTTGCAGGGGGATTGATAAGCATTTGAAGGGAGTCTGTGTTCTACAATACCGTGTTATCATATTAATGTTCACAGCTTACTGAATTTTTGGCCTTTACATTTCATTGGCATGAAAATATAAAGCAAGACTGCATATAATATTGACTCCGTAAGCTGTGCCAGCATCCCTCTGCAACTCAGTGTATATCCATCCAGGCACAGTCACTCCTGAGGGTCCTGAGGATTTCTGCATGATCTACTCTAGGTTCCTGCTCTGGCAGGGGTGTTGGACTCGATGATTTCCCGAGGTCCCTTCCAGCCCCTCATATTCTGTGATTCTGTGTAAAAAGTCATACAGTAAGACTAAACTCCAAGCCTATTAACAGGAACTTTTCTTTAAAACTTCAGGAGATAATGTAGCAAGCTTTTAAAATCAGCAGGAGTCAGGCACCTAACTGTTCTTGATGTTTCTGAAAGTCTATTTCTAAAAAATATAAGCAGCACCTAATAATTCAGGAATTTTATCACAACAAGCAATTAAATGTGTCTTGCATGATTTGTGCTCTATAAAAATCATGCTGCTTGTTTACTCAAACTTCTATTACTCACTAGATTTTACTGATTTAATCTCCAGGTATTTATTCAATTATTTTATAAAGAATTCAAATCTAATACATGAGCTACAGTGACACCTAAATCTTTTCTCACAGCTAATCTGTCAAATGCAGAGATGATCAGTCAGTATAAGACAGACTATTATTGCCAATGTATGTTACTATACTTAGCAAGTAGAAAGCAATGGACCTAAGTTCAGTTAAATTCCATGTTAAGTTTTCTGAGCTTCCCAAATTATTTTACATTATCTAGTTTTTCTAACTATTCTGAATTGATTTGACTAAGCAATGCAATTTAACTCATGTAGTGCCTGACTCTTTTCTTCCAAAAATCAGCATAGAAATGCCCATCTGCAAAGACTTGGGCAAAAGTCCTGCAGCTTTTCACTGGTCTAATAGGCGACAGGCTTGTTCACAACTGTTTCTTGCTGCTCACCTAATTTGTAGTTGTAGGTGGAGTTTTCTCCTTAGTTTTGTATGTAATGTATCTCAAAAGAAAACCTAGCAAATACATTCAGAAAAAATGGCAACTTAAGTCCATAAGCATTACCTCTGCGTACCGTTTTATTACATTCTCCCAAAAGTTAAATAAAAAACTTCCCACAGCACTTCTCCAGCTATCAATAAACACTATTTGCTTACAGATGCTCTTCCACATTGATGTCATACACTACTCTGGACTTACTGGAAAATCAAAGTAATTTTCAGTGGAATCACCAATCTACTTTGCAGTGTCATTCTGGGCTCCTTTCTAAATAAAGTCACTGCATTTGGAGGTTTCTGGTGCCTTTAAGGTAACGCTGCTTTTTTTCATGCACATTTCTGCCACACTTTGAGAAGAGCACAATGGAATTAGTTGCAGATGCATAAAGCATGGTGACAGTAAGAGCTTTAGGTACTCGTTCCTGCAATGCAGTTCATGAAAATTACTGGTAATAAAATTCAGAAAAAACTACCATGTTGGCTAAAAGCAAGGGGGGTTGACAATAAGAAGAGAGATAAAAGGATATTTCTGAAATTCTGGTCTTCTACTGCAGGTATCTTCCTGACCTGTACACCTAAAAGGGATTACAACATATCACCTGAAGCCCTCTACCCTACTTAAATTGCCCCATTGGGTAGAGAAGATTCCTTCATTCTTCCCCTTCAAAAGATGGATGGAGGATGAGATGTTCCTAGTATAATTGCTTTTTTTTTTTCAAACAGAAATTCAGAGTTCAGCACAAGCTTCACTCTATAGGTCAAATCCACATTTCCACTTCCCAGGAGAGTGCTGTGACCAGCCGCAACAAATAAGATTCAGACAAAGGAAGTCTCCATCCTATCTGTTAAAACTGGCCAATTGTACATGGAGAAATGGAGGAAGGATGGGAATGTACTTCTGAAAACTCTGGTGCCTGAAATCTTGGAGACATCTAAGCAGGGAGGAAAGAAGGGATGGGAAGGAGCACAGGGTTTATGTATTACTTGCTTGGACTTGGAAACTTAAATTGTGTCTAAGCTGCATTTTCACCACTACATTGCTTATTTGGACCCAGAGCTTTGTAGTCCTGTAATGTATCCCTGTCTGCTAGTTAGAGTGGTGTTGGAGCGGGTGGCAGTTAGATTGGGTGTTTCATGGTAGCTTGTCCCACTTAGAGGATAGTGGCAAGAACAAGTAGCTGTCATTAGCCAGCCTTTTCAATTTCATGACAGTTGGGGTCTTCTGGCTGCTGTTCAGAAAGCAAGATAAATTTGAGGCTTCTGCAGGTGTGACAATATCTTTAGCCAGTGATGAATAAACGGAAAAAAAATAAGAACAAAGATTTAAAGATTGCAGTAGTAAGCAACTGAATAAAATACTGAATATAAGGCTATGGAAAACCTGTTAAAAAATCCACTAACACTAACTTCTCTACATTTTTTAAATCATACCACACTGTTATGCAGTACTGTACGCATTAATACATCTCAAAAAAATTTAGTAAAGCAGCAAATATTTGTATATCTAGGTTGGCATAAACCAAGGGACAAGGAGAGTGATTTTCTTAGGGTGTGTTGAGAGCAAGCCAGAACTCACAAGTACCTTTGGAAGAATTCCTAGATCCTTTATCCCAATTCCATTCTGCCTCAGATCAGCCATGGTGCTGTGAATTTTATGTAAATTCACCAGTAATAAGGACTCAGAAATTAGTTGACAATTGTGTTAATTACTTATGAACCAGAACACAGACCAACTCACTCTTCAGCAATGCTCTAGTGGTTCTGTAGATTAACAGAGCAAAAATAAAAAATAGTATCTAACCTCCACATCCAAAATGCTATTTGGAGGTGGTAAAATAATCAGGTGTGAATGAATAAAGATGTCAAGCTTGGTTTAGTAAATAGATCATTTAATAAGCTCCCTTTTCTATGAGTTTACTGCTTAACAGCAGTTAAGCGTATCTAAGAACCCAATCAGCATGCAATATACTAAATTACTACTGTGAATGCTATGAATCCTAATTCAAATTTTTTTCATTTTCAGAGGTCATAAACTGAGGAGACTCTTCTACTTTCATTTCAAAATCAATTTTGCCATTGATTTCACTGAAACAAAAGAAGGTCTTATATAAGGACCTACTGGTAATTGAAAAAGAAATAGTGTGAATAACTTTACAAGAAGAGCTCCGCAACTTGTATCAGCCACAATATAACAAATAATATGCAAAAAGCAAAATAAAATAAATGAGAAATATAGAAAGATCTCCTCAAATATTATTATTTTTTTTAGAGGATGCTTAGCTTCCATAGAACTGATGTTGCAGAAAAGTTACTTGCAATTTGAATATCATGGAAGATAGCCAAAGAAATCATTGTTTAAATTACCCCTTAAATCTCTAAAAGCACTCTTTGTGCACATATCTAAGGGGGAGAAAATGCATAGCTGACCAGATTATATTCAAGTAGAATAAGACTATATACTGTATTAGAAAACTGATAAGCCTATACCAAATAAGTAGAAACTTCTTTACTACAGTTGATGCCAAGATTTTATTACCAAGCCAATATTTATTTTAAAAAAAAAAAAAAAAAAAAAAAAAAGGAAAAAAAAAAAGAAAAAAAATTCAGAAACTTATTCAAACTTTCAAGGAATAATCACTTTTACTAGCAAGAGGGAGAATGAGCAACCAAAACCTGTCCTGATACACTGTTGCAAATCTAGATTTACCTTACTATATCTGACAGTAGAATTTTGTTCTACTTATCTAATTGTAATTGTAATTATTTCTGGTCTATCAAAAGTAACTGCTCATCTGTAACCTCAAACTTAAGAATTCTCTAAAATCCTGATTTCTGGAAGCAGGGAAGATATTCCAAGGGAAATATCACACTGTACTTGGTGACTACACTATCTCCAAGCATCAACTATGGACTTCTATCAGCTGCAGAGTATAAAGGTCCTTTGGGACTTTTGTTCCATCTGCTATGGCCGGTCTAAAGTTTTATGAACCATCTAAAGAGGCTCAGTCTGCTAGTGCCAAATGTGTCATAAATTGGCTTGTTAGCAGGAAGGCCTGGACTGAACTTAAAATCAAAAGCTCCACCATGAAGAGATGTAACAGATCAGGATATGCAGTGCTGGTTTACAGTTAAGGGGTAAATCCAGGCAGACTATGAATGACAGACCAATACAGGATCACAACAGAGGTTAGAAGTGTATGACAGTGAATCATTTCCAAATTCTCAAGTGAGGTTTTATGTGTTTCCTGTAACAACAGATGACTGGGTTCAATCTCCTGAGGTTTATTCACTGTCCTTAAATCCAGTATTGCCATTCTGCTACTGTCATGACATTTAAAATTTTTTTAGGTGGCTATCCAGTGTTAGAAATCATTGCTCTTCACTCATGGCTGGGTTTTGTTTTTTTTTTCTGATTAACTATTCCATAATGATATACAGTTTAAAAATAGTAAATGTTTATCCAAACAGGAATATCCCTCTCTAAGTATTTCAGAAGTAAGGACATGGCAGGGAAGAAAAAAATGCGAGAGCTATTCTGTGGGTGAAAAGAGCACACCAAAATAAGGAACAGCACTCTTTTATCCCTCCTTCCATCCCCAAAATAATTCAAGGCCCAGCCTTCACCACTCAGGAAATCCCAGACTGGAGACAGCAAAGGATGTACCCCTGCAGTCAGATTGAGAGGCAGGTGGCACAGCAAAGAAGGATAGGAGCTGAACACCAACAGGTTTAAATTGGCTGGAGACAGGGCCAGACAGTTATTTATGCGGCAGAGATCAGTACAACTGGGGTAAGCTCAGGAGCTGGTGCCAGAGGCACAAAGAAGGAGGTACTGAAGTGCGTGTATAAAAATAAATATGCATAACATGTACTTGTGGGAGGAAAAGCTTCAGCTTTTCTGTAATTTTGCTTTTTCTTGAATTATACAGCATCTTATTTTAGATGTTTCCACCATACATTGTAAGCAATTCAAAGGAATACAGAATGCATAGCCTCTAAATGTAGTTGCCCCTGAAACTCAGCTTGCAGTAAAGACAGTGATGGCAGCACAGATTGCAGATCTGACAGCTCCTACGCACTTCGGTTGTCCTGTTGCTCTAAAGCTAGAGCACAGCTCACAAACTGAAGGCAAATAACAGAGCAAAAGGGTGGTCCAGGCTGCCAAAATAACGTACTGAAACCCTTTTCTGAAGTTACTCCCTTACATACAATGGTAGATATCTGTAAAAATGTCTTTTCCACAGAAGAATAATGTCCTGTTCTGTCATCCACTGCTTTTTTACAAAGGTCATTCCAAGAGCTGGCCAGCTGCATGTCACAGTAAAATGGTTTACAAAGATGTGGCACAATATTTGGACTAATTAGCTCTATCATGGGTTAATTACTTTGGGTGCAGCATTCATTCCAGAACTGACATGCTCAGTGTATCTCTACACGATGTAGCTATGTTCTCCATAACAACTTCTCCCTCTTGTTTGCAAAATGGAAATAACAGCTTTCCCCAACTTCTTCACAAGGGTATTGTGACAATTAATATCCCAAGATCCTCAAACACTGAGGAGACACAGTAAAGTATCCAAGGTAAGAGAGAAGAGATGGGCCTACTGTGAGTTAGATGAATAGGTCTTGTTGGAATGACTGATAGGATGCATCTGAATCTATAATTAATGCTAAACACTTCAAACAAATACTTATCCTTGTGACTTCATGTAAGATGGTGATAATTGATGGACAAAAGGCTGATGCCCATCCATAAAAAAGTCTCACAGGGACACTGACCCGTAGAGATGTATATACAAGATTTATTTAGGCTGCAGGAATCATCAACAAACAGGGCTGAGCTAGCACATTTGGGTTTTGGCAAGGCTCAAAGCCTGGGAAGGGATGATACCACTCAGGTCTGCCTGCATGAACAACAGAATCTCTACTTTTGAAACTCCTGAAAAGAGAGGATATTTATATCTGCAATTCATAGTCTTCTTGTGACAAGCAATAGTTTATTAATTATATGACTTACAGGCACTTTCCTATCTATATTTCTTGCTTCCTTAGAGCACCCAAAACAAGCAAAAAAAAAAAGGCGAACAAGTCCAAATTTGCATGACTGTTCCCACCTGTAAAAAAAATCTCCCAAACAGCAGAGAAATGAGTGTTCTGCAGGGAAGAATAATTTTTCTCAGCCTTTGAAGAAACTTTTTATATTAATTTCTTCAGAAATGCCTGTGCAACACCTCCTGGATATACAAGCTGCCTCAGTCCCGGGGCAGGATTCCCATGCTCCTTTATGGTGGCATGTGAGTGATACCAACAGGGTCAAAGGGAGAACTTCATGGAAAACATTCAGAACTTTTGAGGAATAAATCTTTGGAGAACACATTTGCTAAGATGGCTATTCACAGCCATTTACGTGATAAAGAGAGACCTTTAGGTTTCTATATTCCTGTGAGTGTAAATGACATTATATAATACGTATGCACTGAATGAAAAACAGGACTTGCAATCTAAAAGTTAAAATGAAAATGCCACTGAAACATATGGTCTATTATGGTTAAATAGATCATTTTTTTTAAGGTATTAAGGAAAATGGTGGTTGGCATAATATGAGGTTAGGTGAGATGCTGTAAAACATCTACAGCTTGGGCTGTGCCCACAGCTAATTCTGTATTCATTTATATTTTTCCTGGAAGTCAGTGGCAGCTCCTATAAAAGGATATCTATAGAAAGATAGCTATCATAAACTGCTTGTTTGGAGTAGCCTGGAAGGAGCATGTCGTAGCTGAATCTCTAATGTAAGTAAGTCACCACTTTACCACAGACTTGTGCCAGAGAAAATCCCCTGACATGGGATACACCTTTGATTCAGACACCTGTATCAGAGCCGGTTGTCTAGGTCTCCTTTGTCACCAATCAAGAAAAACACACCTTTTAATAGCCCAACTCATACCTTAAAGACCAGTCTAAAGGTGAACTGCTCCTCAAAAGTGTTCATAGCTCTCCAATGACATAAACCTGAACAGATCAATTTCACTTTCAGCATCTCTATCACATACTGTCAAACAAGCCATAGTTCCTGCCCTTTGTCTTCCACAACTGCTTCAGCCACAAGTTTCTTCTATAGATTTTTTCAGTAACAGGCACAAGAAAGCTCCTTGCTAGCATGCAGTTTCCAGATATCATCATGGCACGAGTTACTGACTCACAGTCCTACGCTTCCATTTGAGCCCTGCTTCACCTGATGATTGAGCACACGTACACTTTTTTATCACAAACGTGTTAAATTTCCTAAAAAAATGAAATCACTGCCTCCTCTTACGCTGCAGCACATCTAAGAGAAAAATAATGAAAACAATTTAGCTTACCTTACTGGGGACTAGAAATACTTCTAAGAAGTGATATCAATCATATCTGTGGATTATTGCAGACTGTAAATAAAGAGTGGAGCTAACCTTGTGCTTGTCTATATCACAATAAACTCAGAATCTTTGGATTGCTCATGTTTGACCTTAACATGTAATTTCCCATGTCAGGAAAGCAGGGGTTTTGGGTAGCAACAGCCCCAGGACATAACCCTCAAGCTATGCAGATGTTATAAGAAAGGCTATAATCCAAAAGTGCTTTTCCTCTGGGAATAATAAATAATAAATACCGCAGAATTTGGATGTCCACACCGTTTTTAAATTTGAGTGGCACTGCCAAAGTGTTGCCTGGCTAAACCAGCACTTAAGCCAGAATTCTACAATACTGTCCAGAAGTGTATTAAGGCTTGGTTGTCTTTGGGTTTTTTTCTCATAAACTTTATGACTTGCAACGATTTAAAGTAGTTAATTCTATATTTGTTTTCTATAAAAGTTTACCTTTAAGTAATTACTGTCATAAAGATCAATATCAAATTTCAGCTTAGAGAAAATTTCTATAACCAAGTTAGAATATTTTGTTCTAAGTTATGCACTGCTACATGGCTATGATTGAGACTGATGTATGAACATCGTGGTGCTTTTCATAAAACAAATAAAGCAATAAAGACAGCAAATGTCCTATACATAATGTGTGTTTAATGAGATTACTCATTGTAAATAACTCATGCAAAATGTTTCCTAATGATGATGTCAAGCAGCTATGTGGGTCAATCTGCAGATAATGGGTTTCTGTAGCTTAATGTTTATCTTATTGTTTTTTTAAAATGATCACCTTACCCTTAAGGATTTCTGAGATTGTTTTGCAATTGTGAAACCTCTCCCTTGTTTCACTGGGATCACATAAACTGAAATACAAGGAAGGACCACATACGTCATAAAGCAAGTACACATATTTCCTTGTCATGGAGCTATGACCATTTTAAAAAATCTTCTCTCCCCTTCCTTCCCTACTCTTTGATGAAATAGAGGAATAAATGGCTTTTTTTTCCCCCTCTTTCTCCCAAAATTTGCTTCTGAGCCCTTTTGTTAACACATGCTCTGCTATCATCCGTCTCTATCTACCCAAGCATGAAGTATTTGCTGCCCTGCTGGGATATGATGCTAATCCAACACTACTTTAGTCTAGCTGGAACTTTCCCCACTGAATTTGTAAATCAGATTACAGGGGAGATGTTGTAGCTCTTCAGCACCTCGAGCTACAGCCAACTACAGGAATAACATGTTTTTTCCCCAGGGAGGGATGGGGAGGAGTGGTGTAAATAAGAAGCATCAGATAGCTATCCAAGAGGAAGAGGGATTTGAGTGACCACTTTAAAAAGCATCTTCTTAGCTGGCAATTGGTGACAGACTCAGCAGTGCAGGGTACAGACAGCTTTTTTTAAATAGTAAAGAAGTGGACAGTAAACTGCCTTGAGCACTGGGCAAGGGGGGGTACCCGAGATGTTGAAATAAAGAAGATCTGCAGCAATACAATGACCCAGGAGAAATGTGCTTGGCAGTACTTTAATACCTCTCTTAAAAATAAAGCTGAGTTTTAGCATCCAAAACTCTCCGTTACCATCATCGTGGAGGTGAAAGGTAGACAAATAGAACATTGTATTAATAGCTCAGTTTCCAGACATTTTGCACTAGCCACAAAAAAAAACATTCTCAACCACCCAGATTGTCTGTGGAATCTATAAGCTAAAAGGGGTTTAACAGAAAAAGACTTAAAGCTCAGAGAGAGAAAGACCCTGTAGAAAGCACATTCTGGAGTGCAGAGCTATTTACTTATTTTATAGAGCACATCTACACAGGGCATCGTTACAAGGCACAACGCAAAATTCTGGGTGAGAGGCAAGTCTAGCCAAACAGAGCCATTTATTTGTTTTGTGTTTAAAGAGAGGATTGATTTCAGAAATTAATCTTCCAGACTCATAGCCTTAAAATAAAGCAGAATGTGCATGTTTCAATATGTTTCTGCCTGGCTCTATTGTACAATATCATGTCAGAACATTCTTTATGTAAAGCACAACCACCAGAACTAATATGAAGTCATCTTCCAAAAGTATGAATTTCTTTAAAACAATTCCTGTGGAGTAAGTCTGAATACAAAAACCATGATTAGTTTGAACGAGGAACGTTTATGGGCTAACTCCCAGATCAGATTAAATTGAGATATTGTACAGGACATTAGTGCATTCCTGTCCCTCCAATGTCCTCTTTTCTCTGGGAAAAGGGAAAGCCAGAGTAACTTTATCCTCTGTACACTGCTCTATCCCACATAAACAGAGCAGTAATATCCTGCACATGTATGCAGGGTTCAAAATGGAGTGACCTTTGCTCTCCTTGTGTTATGGATATAGGCAAACTGAAGGGCAGAAAGACTGAGGGTTCAGCTGCCAAGCAAGCTGGCAGCCAAAACTAGCACTAAATTTCCACAGAATGTAGCACCTATATAAAGCTGCATGGCTGCTGCATTTCCCTTGTGAGGACCTTCACTCAGGTTCCCCTTTCCTTAAAGTCACTGCCCCTTCTTCACGTGGAGAGGACGGATAATGCTGAAAAAGGCTCTGCTTAAGGCATGAACGAGATCCTTTGCCTTTTGTGTCCAGGCCCTCTTTACCACCTTCTCCTGCTGTTTCTCAGTGGCAGATGACGTCCCAAAAGAGAATCTTCTCAGGGAAGAGGATGAGGACAGTGGGACAAGGAGCTCTGCATGAGCCTGCAGCAAGGAAAAGCACAGGGAACCCATTACTGCTGCAGGGTTAGATAAGGTGAATGTTTGTGCTGAATGCCAAGCTCAAGAAAGGCTCTCAGCAGGGCGAGAAGAAAAGACAACCCTAAATATTTTTGCAACACAGGTACAACCTCTGATACTTCATTATCTTTGGATCATTGTAACAGAACTAGCTAGTGAGCAACTCCAGCGATAGAAAGATTTAGTATCTAAATAGCAGTACAGTGAACTCCTTTTGTAGTATTTTATAATCAAACACTACAGATCCTTCAGAGTACATGCCTAAAAGTGCAAGTGCAGAAAAAGCCACCCTTAGGTAATTCCCTTGATTAAAACTCTCCGACTTAAAATGAATCTAATTAAGGACATTGTGAAGGCGCAGAACTGGAGTATTCACTTATGTCCTCTTTTGCAGATGGTGAGTTGCCAAACAGAATTGAGAATCTTAATTGCAAGAATCATCAGCAAATTCAAAAAGGATGGTAAATTAGGGACTGTAAAAGTCAGCCTGTTACATAACAGTAATACTGCCAAATCTCCTGGTCCTTGCATTAGATGGCAAAGGCACTCTCAAGAGAGGACACAGTGCTGCTTATGAAAATTGGTGAAAAAAGGAGAGAAAAACCTATCCCATACACATGTCTGAGTGACACAGACAGTAAAATTGAGGAAAGAGAATACCCTTTCTACTAGTTTGTTTTTCCTTCATTATTTGACACTGTTACCTACACTACTGTTGAGAGGCTTCCCAAAATACTCTGTGGTCATGTAATGGAGTTATCACTAGCCAGATCTCTTTTTTTGTGTGTTTGTTTGGGGTTTTGGTTGGCTAGTTGGTTTTGTTTGTTTACTTGGTTGTGGTTTTTTTCAAGCCTTCCATAGCAGGTAATATGCTTTGATGTATCACTGGAAATTTTCATTTAATTAATCAGCAATCTGTCAATCTATCTGACATTTCACAGATATTCTCTGATAAAAGCAAGGCAGTTAAAAAATACATTTGAAATCGAATAGTGAAAAACTCCGAACACCTAGAAGTTCATTTCTGCCTGATTTAATTTTCTATCTGCACTAGTCTCCCAAGAAAAGTCATCTACTGAAGAATGGTAAAAAAATGCTTATGAATACCTGATACAGATAAGGTAGAGAGAAAAATCTGTTTGGCTGCATAGAAAATGATTTGATAAAAAAGAAGCAGGAGGTACTTGGGAATTACGACTTATTTGTGGTGTAGTGCTGAGCTCCTTCACTCCATTCAACTTCTATAATCAAGTAAAATATAGATGAAAGCAAGCTCCAAGTACGCAATTACCTCAAGCACCACATATTGTACTCTACAATCAGAAAAACAGCAAATAAGTGACTGGTTGAACTGTATTCTAATAGTAAGTTGTTGTTTTTTTAATAAATTCATAGCATGGTATGTGTTGGAACAAGACCTTTAAAGCCCTTCTAGTGCAACCCCCCTCTGCTGTCAGCAGTGACATCTTTCACTTGATCAAGTTAATCAAAGCTCCATCCAATCTGACTTTGAACACTTGCAATGATGGGGCATCCACACAACTTCTCTGGGAAACCTATTCCAGTGTCTCATCACCTTAATCACAAAAAGATCTTCTTTATGTCCAATCTAAACCTAGCCTCCACCAGTTTAAAACTGTCTCTTGTCCTGTTGCAACAGGCCCTACTAAAAAGTCTGTCTCCATCTTTCTTACAAGTCCCCTTTAAGTATTGAAAGGCTGCAATAAGGTGTCCCTAGAGCCTTCTCTTCTTCAGGTTAAACAACCTCAACTCTCTCAGTCTTTCCTCACAGGAGAAGTGTTCGGCCCTTGGATCATTTTTCATGGTCCTTCTCTGGACCTACTTGAGCAGATATATGTTTCTCTTTTGCCAATGACTCCAGAGCTGGATGCAGTATTCCAAGTGGGGTCTCATGAAAGCAGAACAGAGTGGGAGAATCACCTTTCTTGATCTGCTGACCACATTTGATGCAGTACAGGATACTATTGGTTTGCTGGTTGCAACTGCGCATTGTCAGTTTGTGTCCAATTTTTTATCCACCAGCATGCTCAAATCCTTCTCCTCTTAATCCATTCATCCCACAGTCTGTAATGATATTGGTGATTCTCTCAATCCAGGTGCAGGAGCTTTCACTTGGCCTTGCTGAACTTCATATTTGCATGGGCCTACCCCTCAGGCCTATCAAGGTCCCTCTGGATGGCATCCCTTCCCTCCAGCGTGTCAACAGCACCACAGGACTTGGTGTTATCTGCAAATATGCTGAGGGTGCACTCAATCCCACCATCTATCTTGTTGGTTAAGACATAAACTAGTATTGATCCCAGAAGAAGTCTCCACACTAATGGCTTTAAAATAACACTTCTTGGAGTTATTATAATCTAAGGCCACTTCTAGTGGTTAACAAATACAATAAAGCTCAATCCTTAGTTTACCAGGGGTTTTTTTGTGACTATATGGAAATTTGCAAGCTAGTAGGTCTACAGATATTACCTATGCATGTAGACATATTTGGTGTAATAAGAGACAAATAAAGAATACTCAAGCTAAATGTTTTTATTTTTGATGGTTTAAGAAACAAATATCCTAGAAAACACACAAAGCATTTAAAGCCACTATGTGAAAAGTCCGTTCTTGGTGTCAGGGGAAATCTTTGAATGTAACTGCTCTGACTTACTATAAATGCCTAGTACACTTCCTTTTCTCAATGGACCACACTACCAAAACTTGCGCTTATACTGCATGCCTCTTAATATAAACAAAAAAACAGCAGGACCATATCACAACATCAATCTAAACTCCTTGAGAACGGAAATTAATAGTTAAGAAGAGTTACTAATTAATTACTGGGCTAGGTCCTCACCTTGTAAACAACCGTTTAGCTCAACTGTTCAATCAATACTGTAATTATTTTTATTTTAATACAGATCAGTAATGATATAATTAATTTTAACATATAAAGACAACAAAACCCACACAGTTTACAACCACTTGCAAGATTAGTGAGAGACCAAAAATGAAATTTGAATTTCTCATTCATCTACTCATAAAAGGTGACAGGTTGATAGCTGTGGACTAACATCATGTTGTGGTTGAGAGCCAAAGAACATGTCAACTAAATCCTGCCAACTCGTCAGCTGAGACAAATCATCATAGCTCTATTAGTCAGCCCTCTAACTTCCAGCATTTAAAGACTTGGCTCTATCTACAATGTATGTTCAGACAAGATATAAATCAATGCAGTGTCAACTTGACCATAGTTCCTTCTTTTCTCTTCAAATATTACTGTGTCTTTGATACTGAAAACCAAATCTCACTGAAGTCATCTAATTGGCAGGGGCAGGAAAGCAGTTAACAACGGTAATTTCCTCTAAACCAAACAGACTAAAGTTCACTCGCTGCCTATCATCCCAAAAGTTGCTATTACCTACACTGGGTAAATTTTCCCACTTGGAATCATCAATCTTTCTGTCTTTCCTGAGAATGTGGAAAAGAAAAGATGTATCTCCCTTCCTTGTGTGACCACCTGGGTCTGGGGACACCCTGGTGCTTTAAACAGCAGCTGCTTCTTGCAGACCCTGCAGCAGCTTATGAATGAACTCCCACAGACGGTGTCCATGATCCGACTAAACCAGCAGGTTCCCAGTCATCACACACAGCTGGAGACCAGAGTTATAGGATATCAGCAATCAACAGCAACTCCACATTCCTCTGAGCTGGACATCACCAACAACCATACCACACTTGTCACTGATCCCCATTGCACCATGTGGAATGAATTATATTCCCAGAGTCTGAACTGCTGGAGAAGCCCTGCTATAGCCTCTACCCAACATTTCAACAGCTCAGGCTTCCCAAGGAGTTTGGTCTGGCCTTAGGATGCACTTACTGTTCTTTCTCAAATGCGCTGCTCCAAACACAGAGACTTACCGTTCAGTCTCTCAAATCTTTGTATTAAAAGGCTCAAACTTACGGTAGAGTGCTGAATGGGTATCCAGGCAGGTGTTTCGACTGAGCATTTGTGGGATGGGCATCTGCCATGGCTCTGCTGCAAATAAGTGAAAATGGCATTATACACAACACAGTACGTGCTGCAATCGCTAGCCACGACGGACTCCATTCCAGATGGAGCATCTAGGAGTTTTCTAGTATGTATCACAGCTCACAAAGTCATTTTCCACTGTCATGTAGGAAAAATAATCTGCAGTTTGCAGGACTAAAAGGGCCTCAACAGTTATCCATCAATTTTGCTTTGAAGCGCTCAGTTACGTGGATGAAAATATCCTTCATCCACTCTGAACCCCAAGCATATGCCATCTGGTTTTCCTCCACACTGGAGTGAGTATTCAGAGAACAACAGCAGAGCTTTAGGCACTAGGTAGAGACTGGCATTTTTTGCTCCATTTCATGATAGGCTGCATTTTTCCGTTATGTCCTTGTTGAACCAGTGAGAGTTGCAGCCTGAACCACCCCAGGGCTCTTTTCCAGGAGGTGTAAGTCGGTCCAAAATTTTTAGAGTGTGTTTCTTTGCCGAGCAAACGTTCTGCTTGCTTCCCAGATTGGCCTCTGAATGACATGGAGAAAGTACCCAAGACTCCTGCAGTCCCCTGAATCTTTACAGAACCAAAAGAGTGAAGGGTTAATTTAAAGTCTAATGATCCACATGGCAGTGCAAGATGCAACCATCAGGCCTTTGGGCTGATGCTCCTGTAATTTCCCTTGCATTTGCAACCATCTGATTACATTTTAGCGAAGGTTTGGAGCCCACTGGAATGAATTACACAGCAGATTGGGTCAGAGTCCCCAAAGAAAAGTTCAGAATATATTCTTTGTTTGCCACCATTACTCTCAGCATTTCACGTGAGTCAAAGTATTATTGTTAAAGCTTCTTGAATCGGAGGACTCTTGTAATCATGTGTGTTCCTAAAGCTGAAAAATAATGTGAAAAAGAAGCATCCTTTATTTTTATTTAAGCCAGATATATCTCAAGCATCAACACTACAACTTTCTTTTCCCCATGCTGAGAGCAAAGGAGAGCAACCTCTGAAAATGTTAATGATTAGGCTTCTCACAATTTTCAATCTTGAGTCTGATTTAAGAACTTTAACCAGCAAAGTACTATTAGTGCTTTGTTCTTCATCTCCAGATAGTAAACATTTGTAAAGCATTGCAATACTAAACATTTTTGTAAGGGAAAAAAAAAAAAAAGGAAAAACTGTGCATATCAGTTTCTGCTTTATATTCCCTAAACCTTAAAAACTCGTTATCTTTTATATTTTCACTTAGACAACTTTAAGGTGTATTCAGAAAAACAGCAAGCGAGCAAGAAGCATTGCACCTTTAGATGAAAGTTTAGAAAGTCTTGCTTAAAAGGATTTGAAAAAGACACTGCTATAATGGCAGCAATATCCTGCGGGGGTGTGTTATCTCCCATAAGGAAGGGATGAATGCAACAGCAAAATATGTAATCCTATTAAAATAATAAAACAATAAATGATTTTTGATCAAAAGACTGCATAAAATATTGGTAATTATTCTCTCCTTTCTTTAACAATTGTACATCTTCAGCCTTTAATCCACGGCAAGATAACGGCAAGAAAATTAATAATTTGCCTTGGACAGGAAACATTTTTCTGATCTTACAAACTCAGATAATCGTGTATAACATGTTCGTCAGGAGACTCCTCAAAAAGATTCCTCACATTCTCAAAGAGGATACATCTGCAAAATAAAAGCTCCAGATCTCATACCGGGGGGGGGCCAATACTCAGCAAGTATTCTTGACTTTGACATTCATACCAAAATTGCCCCAAGACCCAGAATAACATCCTGCATATCTAAAGGTCAGAAAGAGGTAATTGGGAATTGCTTGTAGGAAGCAGTTCTCCAGAGATTCCAATTTTTCAGCACAAGGGCTGGTCTGATTGTGCATAGTGGGCTGTAGAGTGACCTGCTGGACTTTCACAGCTGGATATTTGACTTAATGTGCTGACAACATATTGCACTGGTGTTGTCTAAGAAATGTATGTAGGTCAAGGGCAAGGACTCAACACTTTTCTCCTATAGATTTTAGGGGATTTGTGGTTGAATTTATTTTTTTTTTAAATTACAGCTGATTTCTCTTTTGAATGATTACTACTTTTTGTATTGTTCTGTAAAAAACAGCGCTTTCATACCTTTTGCATTTTACACTCTCACCTAGTTGAAATAGTTCTAAGAAATAAGGTTTTATATCAGCTGCTGGTAATGCTTTTCTTCATAGAAGCAATGAATATTATTTTTTTTTTAAATCTGTGAAAAAATCCAACATGTCACACTTAGAGACATCAACTACAAAGAAATTACCCAAAAGGTCAACAGTACCTAAAGTATTCTGCAAGCATAGACAATACAAGCATAGGAATAAATATGTTGGGAATTATTTGCAGGCTGTAGAAAGAATCAATGCTGTTTGATTATTACTGCTAACATTTTCACCAGCTTAGGAGTTTGGTGAGCATAAGGACTATAAACCCTGGTCCACCACTACAGTGGTAAGTTAAAAATCTGAAAAGTGATGAAAATCCATCATTTGAAATTACGTGTCTTCAGAGAGTCTTCAGAAGACAGAATTACCTGTAGTTTGCTTTTCATGTTTATTAATATTTGTATGCAAGGAGAATATGTCTTGCCTTGCAGTTTAAGAGAACATGTTCCAATAAAAGAGAGTTCCCTATCTGAAATACAAACACAGAGGCTGTTTCTCCATAACTTAAGAATGAGCAATTTCCACAGTCTCTCCACAGTTTTATTCCATTCTTTAAGGACACCCAGCCTCCTGCACTAAGCTTCACCCTTGAGACAGCTCCAGTGATAGACACAGCTATCCAGGCGTAGGCTTTAACACACTTGCATGCAATCAGAGCCTTCAAAATACACAATGAGATCTTGAGCTTGTGTAATTTTTGTGTACAGAGGACCTTGGGACACAAAGCAATAATTCCATTCTCATTGCAGAATTCAGCATCAGTTACAACTTTTTTTCTGGGTACATGCTTCAAATCTTTGATAAATTGCATAGCAATAATACAATCAGAAAGCAATGAAGCAACAGCTAAAGTCAGATAGAGATGTTAACCTCCTAGTCAGTTAGAGACAGTGCCATTCCTCCTCTGGAGGCACTGCTACCTGTAATTCCCAAACTAACAGATTTATCAAGCATCCAGAAATGCAGACACCATAGATAATCAGGAGACAGAGAAGCACCAACTTCAGAAGACAAAACGAAGTCTGCAAGGCCTTCAGTCTTTGTACACATACACCTTCCTAGCATGTAACCTTTAAGCAACCTTCTATCCTAAGTGCTTTTCTCAGCCAGGTGTTAAAATAACTGACAACTGTTAGCACTGGTTAGAAATATCAGTAAAATATAGCAATTCAGAGTGCTGGCATCAGTGCCTACTGTAATATTGAAGTGGAAAACAGCGAATATTGAATCGGAAGGTGAGAGCTTTGTGGAACTGCACAAGTGAGGTCTCAGGTGACAGAAACAGCTGCACATCAGGAAGCTCTGGGTAAGACTTCAAGGAAAAATTCCTCTTCTGTGTTGTGTGATCAACCACAGTGACTCCTAAGGATGTTTGGAAGACTTTAAAAGCAAGTACGTATAGCTTATTGCCATTTTCTCATATGCAGGGAGAGATTATATATATATACATAAAATCAATATCAAATTTGGATGGTCAAATATTGCCTAATATGTCTGTGGCTGGAGACACATTTGGAGGTAGATTTTAGTTCTGCAAGGAGATGTAACAAAACCCAGAGAGGATATTTAGGAATATTTAATCTAGTAAAGGTTCAGGGCTCAGTGGACTGCAGCACTCTAAGATCTTACTTAATATTCTTTCTCATAGAAGATACTGGTGGATCAGAGTCAAAAGCAGTTACAGGCGAAATTCTGTTTGTATCCACTAGAATGGCCAAGAATACAACTTGCAAATTATATAAAAGTCCTTGAGTGACGACTCCAGTAGCAGTGGAATGCGGCTACTCATATACATCCTTTCAAATTATCTTTTTTGATGCAGATGACTCTCTGGAGAAATGAAAATTGTAGAGTTCAACTAGGGGACTCATACTGGATAAAATATAATCATATACTAGGTCATACCCCTGACCTAATGATTCACTTATAAATAACCATTCCCTTCTCCTTGATTGCACACATCCTCTCATTTTTCAGAAGTCTTGCATCAAGTGAAAGGCGACAGAAGGAAATTTGCATGGTAGCAACAAACAGATTACAACACAAAAGAAATGCATACTCATATTGAAGATGCACGCTAGGAGGCACATAATTTCTGCTTTTACTGTCTTACTGGACATTGCAAAGAATCCATTCAGTCAGCTCCAGTTTTGTGAAACACATAAAAATGCAGCTCACCTTGGCACTAAGAAATTATCTTCCCACATCCACCCAGGCCCTACGAATATTAGAGAAGGGCCTGCTAAGGATGTATAGCTCTGCTATCATTAAGCAGCACTATCATTAATTGAGCCAGGATCAGGTTTGCTTGATTGCTTTTTTTCTCAGCATCTTCCACCTTTCCTTACATCTGCAGCTCTCCAAGGCTGTAACAAGCCCTAACCGTATCTGCCTGAGCAGTTAATTGAGCATTTTCTTGTCACAGTTTATAGAGCTGCTCATAGATCTATGAAACAAATCACCCCTCTCCTTTCATAGTAAAACCCAATCTCAATAAAGACATCTCCCTAAAATCAGTAAATTAGAATCTAATGAAACCTATTGAAAATTTTGGTTGCACTAAACAAGGTCAACGCTCGGAAGAAACAAAATGTCACTCAGAAATGGAGATCAAAGTAATTCCCTTCTATTCCTGCTGCTGCCATAGAGACCAAGGGAGGGGGAAGTGGGGGAAGAGGAGATTTAACAGACTTAATTCTTCCTGAAATTTATAATTAACTACAAGGGAAAAGGGACAATTACCATATTTCTAAAGAATAAAGGAGAAAAAAGTTGAGCCTTTGACAAGATATAATTACAAGACATTACATATGCAATGCACATTGGTTTGTTCTGCGTAATTTTCTTGAGACTCCCCCTCCCCCAAAATGATTTTTCTTTTTTCTAGAAAAGACAACACGTGTCTCATCAGTTTACATTCATAATGTTTGAAATCCAAAAGCTAGAGGCTTACAATAATTGTTCCAAAATTTAACATTGGTAAATAAAGATTTGAAATAAATACTCAGATACACTCCCCATCTGTCAGACATCTATGAGTATGTTCTCCAGCTAAGATAGATGGTAATCAATGAAAAGGATCTTCCTGCTCTTCTGAAATTGTGCAGTTTAGCCAGCAGCCAACCCATAGTCATTGAAGCTGTCCTCAAGTACCACTTCAGAATAGAGTTTACTAAATTACATGTAAATTGCATGGATTCAGCGCTATTACACTTTTAGGGTCTGGCAGGAAAACACCAGAGTTTGAAGTGCTCATCAGCACCTAATAATGACTATAGAAAAAGATTTTGATTTTAGCTATATGTGAATCTCTGGGGGCGAAATCATTATGTTTCCTTTGTTTCGGGTTTGTCATAGACAGGAAATTCAGAAAAAAATAACTTAGCTAATCCAGTTTATGATTTCAAACTGCAGTGATTCGAAGCCTGAAGTCTTGCAAAGAAAAAACAACAAATGTTGCCCAGACCTATTAACAATATGTAGACACATAGAAAAGTGGTTATTTTTTTCCTTTAAATTAGATTCTTGTGTAGTGTAGATCTCCACAGTTCTGCAGCTTTTGGTAAAATGATACTAGTCTAGAACACCTGAGGCACTGCTTCAATCTCAATATTTATACTTAGCTCTATAATTTCCTAATTTTGGGACTAACTCTACAGCTTCTTGGACACATACAGCTGATCTTGTAGGAAATCTCATAAAATAAATAGAAACTCATTCTGTAAGTATATACCTTTCTAAATATTGAGTTTTTACAGATTAACACAAAATAACTGGGAGGACGGGAAACAGGCTTATTTTCTTCAGTAATTACTATCACAAAAACACTTCTGCATAAATAAATATTTTAATTACTAGCTATTTGCATTAGTATCAGGCCACCACAATCAATAATACAATTTAACCTCATAGTGGATTCACCTCTACAAAGTGAGACCAAGAGCTGACATGTAGTGTGTGGACATGCTCTCCACCTCCAGCCGATGACCTGATCTGATTTACCATTCTGCCCTTCCAAAAGCATCTTGGGACTGGTTTTGCTGCTTCTCTAAATTAGAGAGGCTGGAACAGTGAGATCACTCCAGTGGTGCCACCTCCACGTATTTCAATTGTTCAGCCAAGTTCTGAAAATATCTTTAAATCAACTGGGTTGGCACAGGGAGTCAATTGTGTTGACCAAATAGTGAATGAGTGTTTTCCCCTCACTTGGAGAATCCACAGTATCCTACTGGGACACAAGATCTCCTCCAATCTTTCGCGAGCAAGGCACACTGTCAATGGGGAGTTATACTGATATTAAGTATGTAGACTGGTAGTTTTAAAGTCAATTAGTCAAGCCGTAGTAACCCCTCACTCAGAATCACACTGTTGAGGGTGAGCTCTGAATTTTGTATTTTTTTTCCATGTTGGGACTATGGAGAAGGGAGAGCTAATGCTGAAAAAAAGACAAGGTGCAAATTTTACAGAGCTTTGCTCTTAACTTCATACTGCAAAGTAGGGTGATGAGTATGTGGAATGGGAGAGATCTACAGAAGAGTCATACCATATCCAGGGTCTATGCCAAGTGGTGGTCCTGTACTTGACCTCAGTGACTTATTTTCCACAATTGTTGAGCATATTGAGACTTCTGCTCATACATCTGTCAGAGTTTTGCCTTAAGTGCATACGTTAGTGTCCCCTGTTTCAAATATATCACTGGATAAGCAAAAGAAAATAGGATAGACAGATGTTGCTAACTTCTGGAAACTTTGCCAGTCAGAACTGTACATATTCAATCTTGGTATAGGTTAACAACATACAAAAACGTATCACCTTGCTTTCCAGCACCATTACTATACTGTTCTTCCCTTCCATCCTTTTTTCATTCTTTTAAACTCTTGATCTAAATCCTTAGAATAGGTGCTGGACAGACAGTCGTGAAAAGAAAGATATTGTTACTTTACCAAACTAGACTAATACAAAATTAAAAAAAAACCAAACCAAAAAAACCACCACCCACATAAAATACCCAAACCCAAATATACAAAACCTTATTTTCCATTCACATGAATAATCACATTTTCTTTTAATTGTCTGGTCCCATGGAGGTCAATGACACTTGAATTAAATATGGAACCCACGTAGTGAGTGATCTGGCTTAAATCACTATAAAGTGGAAGCTGCTAACAAGAATCTCTAAGGTGGCGCATTTGTTGCAGAATTTTCAATATTTTGAAGACAGAAATTATTTTTTATAGCTAATAAAACCAACAAGTTCAAACTGGGCATTCTCCCTGGGTTTGAAGGTGGCCAATTCTCTCGTTTACAAGCTGGAGGATACAGCTCTGGGTGACAGGAACCCTACTACTGTCAGTGCTCAGCACTGCAAACTTGGGAGTTACACAAAAAAACCCAAGTGTTTTAGGTTTTGTGAATAAATTTGCATTATTTTATTTCATGTCTAGTGTTTGTATACATCTTTGCACATTCTTCTCAGAGCGCAGAAGCTTTCAGGTGATAAAATCTGGGATATTAAGCCAACTTCAAACATAGCTCCCAAACGAAACAAGAGGTGACATCAGTGGCAACAAATACTGACAGTTCTTAGGGCTATTATTCACGTTAAGGATAAAAAAACACTAGACTAGATTGCCCAGGAAGTTTTGAAGTCTATATCCTAGAACAAGGTCTTTAGCTAGCCCTGCTTATGACAGAGGACAGGATGGCCACTAGTGGTATTACTCAATGCTCTTTTTTTTTTGGTGCTGTGATGGACAGCTGCAAGTATCAAAAGGCTTGAATCCGACGCCTTGAAATAGCGAGGTTTAAATAAGAAAAATACACTGTTATTTCCCTACATTGGTCTTCTGGCTTTTAAACCTTTAGTGTTTCCACCTCTGAGCTCTTCTCTGTAGTAAAAAGGGCCAGAAATCTTTTTTTTTTTTCTTTTTGTTCCCAGGGAAGGATGTTCATCTTTACTAAGTCAACCAAGGGTTTCAGTGAAGTAGTCCTTGCTACAGTGTATTTTGTCAGTCAACACATAGCTATCTATTTTATTTTTCATCAGCAGTTACTACTGTTGTGTTCATAATTCTGTAAATGGCAGAAGGATGGAAGGAATGATGATAGCTAGGAGAGAGGACAGCATGTTGCCTCTGACTGTTGGGAGGCACAGTGGGAATGTTCTTCCCTTTCAAAAACTCCTGGTGTTCCCGCTCAGATGGAGTCTTGGCCTAAGCTTTTATTTATACCGCATTCTTCCTAACGATAAAATAATGCCACAAATTAACGTGTTTTATACAACAGTAAAAGAAAGAAGCTGCACTGGGAACGTGATCAATTAAAATAAACTAGGAGACTTTAAGAAGTCCTCCTTGACTGATTCAGCATTTCCTACGTCCTGAATTCATAAATGCATGGAAAGATGAAGGAAATAAAAAAAAGGAGAGGAATAATTTATAAAAATTAATATGTTCTATCTGAAACGTATCTTACATTTTGGCTGAGAAAATAATGTCAGTAGGATTTAAGATTTGTCAAGGTACATCAGAAATTAATTTTATTAGATGGTGCCTTTCATCATATAGAGTTCACAGCAGGATCTTTAGATTTATTGTACATAATCTACGAGTGCATATTCACTCCATCACATTTATGTTATTTTCTATAGACTGGAAATACTGAAAATTTCAGACTAAATTTAATAACCATGTGTTAAAAATGTAACCTTTTTAAACAGTGTTTAATCTTTTGCAGTTTAAATAGCATACATGTTTTACTTCTTTTTATTGTTTAAAAGATCTGAAGAATAAAACTGATGTATTTAACTGACATTGATTCACTTTTCCAAGAATACTAATGGCAATTATTTGCACAAATCAGACAAATGTATATTCAAATAAAGATAATTAACAGATCTGAGGCCAAAAATGATCCTACTGGTTGCTCTGTGGAATATATACCTATTGAACTGAATTTTTAAATTTTCTCAGATGTTCTGAAAAAGATCTGCTCTTATTGTATTGGTGAAAACTGGCATAAACAGATGTGATAAAAATTTTGTTTAAAGGAAGAAGAGTTACTCCAACACACAATAAAGCAAGTAAGACCAATTTATGGATTGATAAAATATAACATCACTTGTGCAGCTATTTAAATATGGCACCAAACAAGATGAGGAAGTGATCTGCAATTTATTTGGCTTCAAGCCTTTGCAATATGAAAGTGTTCTTAAACTAGATTTTTGCTGTTATTCAGCTCAATTACATATGTTAATATGGTGTTCCCACATGCATCCAAATAGCAGGTCACCTACAACTCACAATCCTATCTCATTCCAACATTAAAGTTGGCAGCAAAGACTGAATATTGAGTTGAATATTTGAGTCTCATATGCTTGACTTTCAGATTATTTCAGCTATTTAGCAGTGGATCCAAGAAACAAAAGAGATGGGAGGAAAAATATTGTGTGTAGATGGAGTTGGGAACCCTGCTCAGAGCAGCAGCATTAGTGAGAGGATGGTGAGGCTATTTTTGTTATTGCCTAGAAGGCCCTGGGAAAATGTTATTGGAAACCGTCATCACCATTTCAAAAAGTAAATAAAGCAGTGTCTCCTGATATGTAAAAAAAAAGGCACTGGCCCACGTTATTCTTCCAATTATACCATCTTAGAAGTAGACTCATTCCCCATCCCAAATCCAGTTACTATATATCTCCTTGTCAAACTCTCTTGGCCAAGGATGGTTACAATTGCTGGTCTCTACCATACTACTGAACACCCAGAAGCTGTCTTTTCAACCTTCCTGGTTTTTTTCTATCGGAAAGCAATGTCAGGGAGTAGAAATTGTTTACCATGATCCTGCATCCAGGCATTTCTCTGCGGTGCTGCACCACTGCTGCTGAGCACTTTTCACCAGTATTGTGTCAACAGGCACCCGCAGGCACCTCTGCGCTGATGTAGGGCAGGTTGAGGATGTACTCTCAGATACAGCATGGCTTGCAAAAGCCAGAAGGGCCTGGAAAAAACAGAAGGTGAATGAGGCCACAGAAGGAGCGTACGCTCCTTCTGTGGCCTCATTCACCTCCTGTTCTTTCCCCATATGGGTTTTTCCACCATCAAGATGGGAATGACAGCTCGCATCTGTTTTAGCGGATTCACACTCCCTGCTCTCTGCAACAGCCACCCATCACCCTTTGTTGCTGCCCATGGGTACCTGGGGTGTCTCCTCCTGCCCTTCTCCATGTCATGGAGGGGGTGTCCCCATTTTGCATGGCCATGATGCATGACTTATCACTTATGTAGTCTTCAGGTGTTCTGGCTGCCCCAGTCATTTTACAAACCCTTTGGAAATGATGACATTCACACACCAGAACAGGTAACAAGTCTGCTGAATCCCAATGTCTAGTAGTATTCCTTATGAATACTACCACCACGGTACAGACATGTGGTGAGCTGCCTGCCTTGTAGTAACAGAAAGGGAGTTCCCTGATTATCTCTGTCATTTAATATTTAGTTTGCTAAGTTTGAGGACACCTCAAAGAATCATTCAGGTTATTGCTACCCTAGATCCTGAAGTCGGGAAGTGTCCTTAACCCTAAAGTCATCAGCCTGCTACCATTGTGGATAAAAGATAGTTTGCATGCACATTTGGAAGGAATTCTTGAGAAAGAGTATTCCCAAACAGTCATGTTAAATCTAACATCAGTATAAGAGTGCTGAATTGAGACCAAGGAATTTTTATTTTTCAGGCCTAGAGATGCAATGTAAGCAATGTTTTTCCCCCAAAAAGCCACAATAAGCCACAAGAAACTTCCATCTCTCCAATCAGAAACATCATGACTATCTAAACTACATCTGATTGGCCTCTTTAAAATCCTAGGACCCATATAATCCCCCCCCCCTTTTTTTTTTTTATTCTTTAGTTTACAGAACAAACTGATAGGTTGAGAAAAAAATGTGCATTATGCCATGTATTCTGAAAGTGCTCTAGTAGCTTGAGATATTAATAGACACAAGCACAGTCTAAGATAAAACATGAAATCATTTTCCTTTTGCTTGTAAAAAATAAGTAAATTACATATCATTTAGAAAGTGATATAGAAACAAACTACATAATCTATAGAGAAAGAGAACAAAATGCTAATTGAAGCAAAGCTTATTTATCACTTTATCTTGCAATCTGACACAGTACATGCTCAATCTACTTAATTACAGGAACAGAAAAATAGCAGAGAAATATGTACACATAACAGCAATGTTTCCAGTCCTACCTTGGTCGTGACAATGCACAGACAATCCATTCTGTAAATCTCCACAGGAGTGTATGTAAATCATAAAAACAAATCAGCAAGGGTGAGGAAAGGCTTTTTAACAGCATGAACAGAACCGGAGGCTTGAATCTGCACAGCCTGCTTTTCCAAGTGGGGCCCTCATAAGAAACTCGAGTCCTCCTCCACAATGCTAAAGGCAGTCATGATGCTCACAGGGATCAGAAAACCCACTAGAAATCGTCTCAAGCAAAACTTCCAGGTGGCTTATCAGGCTTGATTGCTGCATTGTTCAATCTGCGATCAAAATATTCTGTTGAATGCTATGCAACCTTCTAAATGGGAAGATGAGAACCACAACAAGCACAAAAGAGCAAAAGCATCACATTTCAGCCCTGGCTCTGGTTTCACAATTCTGATCTGCTGTTTCAGTATACCCATAAGATTTCCCTTGCCAAGTCGCTCGCTCTCTCTCGCTCTCTCTCTCCCTCTCTCAAGCTCTCTCCCTCTCGCTCTCTCCTTCCCTGTCTTTTTTTTTTTTCTTCCCCCTTTTGCTCACTCTCTCCCTCCTCTTTCCTACTAACTAACTCCAAGCAAGCACAACACACACAACTATCGGGCCCATCTATCAAAGCGCTGTCACTTCTCTGCCAAAACAACTGCTTTGGGTTGCAAGGGTTTTTATTAAGAGCATGATTCCTACAAACGCGTATTGCTTGAAGTGCCTGATTGAAACATTAAGGTGTGTGAGAGAGCTCATGCGTCACATCTACAATCACTCAAAATTACTAGGTCAGATTCAGATTCAGGAAGTGAATATAAATACCAGCTGGATAAGGAGAACTTCTGGGAAGTATGACAGAAAATAATCGGTTAGGGGGAAAAAAAGGGGGAATTGCGTATTTACGCATGCACGCAGGTCTGTGAAGCGTAACAGTGATATAATTATGGTTTATCATCCATAGAAAAAAACACCATTATATGCATTGTTCAAAGCCACAGAGGGGCACCTTTTTCCCCCCTACTTATGAAAAATACTTCAAAGTTGTAATTAAAAGAAAGCACCCGAAACAACAGAGCTTAAAAGTCCCCTTCCAAACTTTTTCTGCATGTTTGACAGATCCGCAGGCTTAATCAATTTATCTCATGTTCTGTTTGCTTTGCTCAGAGCTTTACAGACTGTTTAGCCCCCAAAGCCCTACCTTTCTTGCAGTGATCCTGGTGCAGAGCTTGCCTTTCAGGTGTCTTACATGAATCATTCTGAGTTAGAAAGCTCGCTGTCAGCTCTTAAAGTCTTCCCTCTCTTACAGATAGAGGAACAGAGAGGGAGAGAAGAAATTGGAGGGAGAGAGAAAGAGACACAGAAAGGGAAAGATATGTAAAATGAAAGCTCTGGCCAAAGAGAGAGGAAAATCAATGCTCCTATTCACTGGAAAAAAAAAAAATACAGCCAACTGGACTGTTGACAGCAACAAGAGGAAATGTCTAGGCACCCATACATTACAATTTACCTTTTCAACACACTGGACAGCGCGTTTCCCCCTGGGTGCTTTGCTGAGGATCTCTCATTCTCACTCTGAGCTAAAAGACATTTTCAATAAAATAAGCCTTTCCAAGATAATAAAAGGATATTTAACAGTCATCTCTCTTCCATAAATTATTCAGGTTATAACCCTAATATTCTTGTGATTGCTAAAGCAGCAAGAGGCTCAGTAAATGACACACATTATTTTGCCAAAATGAGGTCACTGCTACCAAAGTTACAAAATCCATAGTGAATCAGATATGTGGTCAGAGAGCAACCAACCCTCCCCCAACTATTAAAGTCTTGGTGGATATAACATCTTAAAGAGAAAGTCTGCAGAGTACTTACAACTGTGTCTAAAACTTTAACTCACTCTGAGCAACCACATGTGCATAAAACAAACTTCATTTGTGTTTACAGGCTGCACTGGAACTTGCAAGCTTTCTCTCTACTGAGGTTTAGTCCAGAAGAAAAACAGTCAGACAAGTTTATTAAACTATAGATTATATGAATCAGGGAATTTTCAAACATCCTTGAAGTAAGAACCAATTAACCATCTCCTTGAGAAAAAATTAACCCTTTAAGATGGTTAACCTAAGCCATACTTGAGGCTCTAGGCATTACAGGGTAAAAGGGAATTCAGTCAACTCTAAAATCAGGAGATATTTTAACACTTAGATGTAAAACATCCAATGGTCTGTTCTATTCCAATTGGTAGGCTCAAGCTGATCTAATAAGCTGTGAAATATTTCCATACATATAATTACCTAATGACTTGGCTGTAAAATGTCACATCATACTCAAAACTGGCATATGGGGATATATTTTGAAATTATGCAAGTGCATGATCTGTAAATGCTTCTACTTGCAAGTAATTGTGAGGTGCTCCCAGTGAATTCATGATTCTATTTACACTTTTCATTAAAAAAGCAGAGGATTAAAACCCTTTGAGGCTGTTTATGTGAACAACATGACTCAAGCATGTCTGGGAAAATCAGGCTTCATCGTTGCATCTAAAAGCTTCCGCCTGCACTCCTCTAATTTTTGAGTGTCACCTCCTTTCATAAAATGCAACAACGAGCATTTTACAAGGCAGGATTTGCATGTGTGCCACCCAAGCTTAGTGCATTGTTGAGCGGCATGGTCCCCAAAACACTGCCACCTGCGTTTTACCCTCAGAATCTCCTGTAGACCAAGACAGAAGAGATGCAAGCCTTTGGAGACACAGACTCCAGCTCCATCCTTCCACAGTCCCATTTTGGTTGTCAGAGCTCTTGGTCACAGATTCTAACACACATCTATCGGTGACTTGACGAAGTCAGGACTGTGGTACGGGAACAGATGATTGACAATGCATCTCCAGTGTTTCTTCCAGGGATACAGTTCCTCATTTTCATTAACTACCCATCCTAACAACCCTATCCTCCACATCAAAAAAAAATGGCTGAGCTGCTTCATTTTCCTCCTCCAACTGAATGCTTTTTCCATTCATTTTTTTTCTCCCCAAATAGAAGATTTTCAAATCTTTGGCACTGTTTTACCCTTCATTAGCAACATCTCCTTCTGCTCTAATTTCTTCAGGTCATAATGCTGCTTATTTCTATTTTTTCCCTCTGCTTTTCCAGCCTTCGTATTATCTGTACATATGATCGTGATTGAAATCTACTATAGAAAGACTTGACCCAAAAACTAAACAAATTGAGAAACAGCCATCTGGGGTGAAAAACAGTGGTTTATAGTTGCTCATAGTTGATTTAAGTAGTCAAAAATAACCTCTGTGATGAGCTCTGACTCCCAGAAAGACCCAATACAGAAAGAACAACAACCATTTCCTACGATGATACCAGTGGCACAGTGGACCACCACATGAAAACCACTTAGCCAGGTGACTGCTTCCTTCTCCTCTCATTTTATCATGGTGTCTATTTGTAAGTCATTCAAAACCAAACAATATGTGGTAAGTGGGTGAAATGTGGCGGTCTGTAGAATGTGGTAGTTTAGACTGGACAATTGAATGCTCCTTTCTGGCATTAAAATCTTCACTGTATCCAGGTACTTCCACTTGAATAGCCAAAGCACAGGCTCTAATTAGATAGTTATATTTAGAACAGAGTCTGTAACATCCAGCTGAAGTGAATATTTGTAAAAGCAAGCTTCTGTAAAACCAACAAAACAATAGGAAGGATTCTCTGATTTTTAAAAAATCTTTAATAACAGATATTTGTAAACATTTCTTGAATTATTTTGAAACTCAAATACTATAGAGCAAAAACTGTAACGAGAAACCATTTTTTTTAAGGAAAAAAAACAACAACAACAAAACAAAAACAAAATCAAAGGCTGGCTCCATTATTATGTGTAATTCAAACAGCAGAAATTACGAAAAATAAGAACACTAGGTCTCCAAGTTTTGGAGCAAACACTAAGAAAGGAGGTATCTACCAGACTGTTAACACAGCATTAGTAATGTCAGCATCTTGCAAAATTTAGCCAGTGACTATTTAGAGCTCTATGCACCTACACAGAGAATACATAAACACACACATCCTCTTTCAAATGTGGAAAAAAGATTTATTTACTCCCAACTTATCTCTGTGTACTATGGAGTACTTGTTGATGTTATTAAATTGCCAGTCTTCCACATGGAGTTATATTCTCTTTTTTCTTTTCAGGTCCTATATTGCACCCAAACAAGCTACAAATAAATACTTCTCTGATTACGCCTCTTCCAAGAGGAAAACTGACGTAAGCATGAGTTTGTCTTTATGGTCGGAGCTGATGTATACCACTGGAGCCCAGTTCCAGCCAGGCTTCTGTACAACACAATTGATGAGTTAGTAGGTTAACACTGGGATACAAGTTTTCTGAATAGTTATATGCTAGAAGGGAAAATCGCATGAGACAGTTTCTTTATTAGGATTGTTTTGTGTTACATAAAAAAAAGAAAAAAAGAGAAACTACTAATCTTGCAGATCCTGGGTATGTAGTTAGGAGCTATATTACAAATGAAATGTCAGAATAAATCCTGCTGCAGCCAGGAAGAGAAGTTAATACAAATTTCAGAAGGCGTGAAATTCTGTATACCTTACTCACTAAGAATTTTAATGCAGTTCCCAGGCTGAACCAGAAGCCCATGAGTGCCAACGTTAATTTAAAGATCCACAAATTAGCAATTCTGCCCCTCCTGACTGAAGCAGCCCTTACAACAGCAGCTCTGCAACTGGCCTGAGGCCCGCGAGAGTCTCAGACAGAAGCTATAACAAGAATCACTCCTTTCTCCCATGCATGGCAAATTTCATTGCTATTTAGCACAATCAATGTTGGACTAATTTATCTGGCTGGTAGCTTTCTCAATGAAAAGAAAAAGACAATTTTTTTTTCTGTAGGAAAGTACAGACCTCATCTCTCTGAGCCCTGCAGGTAAGATGGTAAAGCAGGCACAGGGAGAAGTGAGGGCTGGAGAGGTAACTCCACTCCATCACAAGGACTCCGCATCCAAGTGGCCACAGCGGCCTCAGGCTAAACAGCCACAGCAAAATGTTTGGTTTCTGCTTCATAGCTGTGGAGAGGATTCCCTCTCTTCCTGCCCCAAGTACATGCCCCGTTTGTCATCCTTTTATTCAGTATGTGAGAGCTCACACCACTTTAGCCAAGTGCTATCTTGGTAATCAAAAGAAAGGAAAAAAGCTAGGTTTTGCGGTTGTTGTTTTTTTGATAGACAACATATACTTTGCAGATTCTGTTTGCTGATGGCCTTATTGTAATACCTGCCCCTGTGCTGATGCACCCAGTGGAGTGTAAAGTCATTTGCCTTCAAGGGTGCTCAGTAGGACAGCAGGGTGCTTGCCTCCCTGCCTCTCCAGGAGCCAATATAATCAAGGGGTCACAGGGTAAGTCACACTGGAAAGGACCTGAGGAGGTCTTCATTCTAACCTTCTGCTCAAAGTAGATTCAACAGCGAGGTCCGATCAGGCTATTCATGCTGTCATTCAGTCTGGTCTTGAAAATCTCCAAAGACTGAGATGGTGCAACCTCTCTAGTAGTCTCATCCCTACAAACTCACCATCTTAGGGGCTTATGGAAGACAGTGAGGCAAGTTAGGAACCGAGTATGACTTGCAGGGTAGTAGGAAACGCACATTCATAATCAAGGTATGCAGCAGAGGATGGGAAAAGGTCTTTGAGCCATCCTAGAGCTCTGAAGGGCCTTGGACAAACTAGCCTTTGAAAGCTCTGCAACCTTCATTAATTTAAAATTTATGCCTAATGTTTTATGTCTCTATTATTTCCTATACAAAGCCATAATCGTTTTCTCTTGCTTCCCACAAATCCCTAATTCAGAACGAAACAGAGGAGCTTCAGTTACAAATGTTCCACTGGCCTCATGTGTGCTCAAATGCTCTGCAATAGAAACACAAGGTACTCAAGAGCACTATGTCCTGAAGTGGCTCTCAGCTCTCAAGATCCATGGTGAATGAAAAGTTCATTTTAATTCTTGAGCATTCTGCCTGGGGAAGTAAATCTAGCAACCAACTGATCATCAGCAACTGAAAAGCGCTGTGCATATGTTCAAACATGTAGCCAGTCCTAAGTAGCTCTGTGTCATTGTCACAGCAGCGTGCCACTGACACTCAAGCACAGTCACTTGAAAAAGAAATCCAAAAAAATTACTCTTTCAAATCAGATGACACACTAAACCACAAGTTCCAGGAGATGAAAACAAAACAACTGCTGTCTGCTCGTCCAAGGTACTGGGAACTGAAGAAAATACCGCTCACACCTCTGAATGTCTTAGAGTCTGGCAATGGAATTGCCAATTTTTGGACTTTACCATGAGGTACACTTTGTGCTGGAGAGCTACAAACGGCATGAAAATGTAGTACATAAAATTGCTGATGGAGAAACATGGAGTCCAGGAGTTCACAGTATCGTGAGTCTAAGTAGGGAATATGGTGCATGGTTCAATTGGACATTCATACTGGAAATGATGTGAAATTGAGCTGAGATCCACTACAACCCATAATTTCTACAACATCCTCACGAACAAAATGGATTTAGGCTATCAAGCTTTTGATAATTCCTTAATTTGGGGAAATAATTTCTTCCATAAATACAGAGATAGATGTCAATGAATATACATGTTCTTGCATTTCAACTCTCACATAGCACGATGGTCCTATATGGTACAAAAGTTTCTCTGGTCAACCGTGAACACAGCAACGCAAGAAGCTCAGAAAGTCAAGTTAGACAATTAGTTCCCCAGATCTTGAAAATAAACAGGAAAATTGACCTAGAAATGTTAAGAAAGCTTATGGAAAAGCCTTAGACAAACCTTACAACAAGGGGAATAATCTGCAAGTTTCCACTGTTAAAAACAACTTCTGCTGAAGCCTACAAGGAATCACATGAGAATGATCTACAAGGTATCATGTAAGCATGCCAACTCTGTGTCTATCTGTTTTCTTTTCATCATCTTTCCAGTTTTCTAACTCTAAAAGAAAACAATAATTTTCCTTCACTTAGAAAAGAAAAAAATACACAATGACTTCAAGGCTGAAAGTCTACATAATATCTAAGCCCAAGAGAATTGTTCCAGCCAAGTTGTGAACCTATGAAAATAATGGAGATATTCTAATGAAACACTTACAACTAGCAAGACTGTTACCAAAAGAAGTGTAACATACCCTCTTACCACTGCCATGAAGTCATTTTGCTTAGTACATTATTTATTATTCACTATAGTTTTATGGTATCATTGGACTGCCCATACAAAAATCATCACTTCTCTGACATTCATACTACTCCATACCAACTCTAGACCAAAAATAAACTCCAACACACACTGAGAGATTGAAAATGCCTTAAATAAAATTTACTAACTGTGCAACACCTTGGACTTCAAAAATACACTCAAATAAAAATATCTTGAGATCAGCAATCCTACAGAACCACTACCAATATTAGCAATACTTTTACATAAAACTAAAAAGTAAATCCTGCCTAGGACAGCATAAAATGCACAGGACTAGTAACCTACAGCAATAAATTGCAGCCATAAGTCTCATTCGAATGTGGCAATGTACATGCAGTCATTAAAGAGGAACAAAAAATGACTTCAACAGCAAAAAGCAAATACATTCTGCACATTTCACCTCCAGCAAAACTTCATTAAATAAGGGATTTCATTCTGCATCATAAATACTGAACCATACCTTTGTCTTCATGTCTACCATGTTATTTTCAGAAGTCTGGTTTTCCTTATCGTGTTCATCAAATTGTTGAGATCCCTCTGATCCATTGAAAGCTGCAGACTAAAGAAGGGGGAAAAGTCAGATAAATTAGCTGAGATGTGCCCTATAAGTCTATTACACCTAACTGTAAAAATTAGCATGCACATACAAAAAGGTAGCCTGAATTTCACCTGGATGTTTTGTCATGCAAAAATTTCTGGGTTTTATGTTACAGCTACTCTCATGGAAGCCTGTGGAAGTCTTAACAGGCTTAATCTACAAGATGATGCTTATCATAATCTCTAGTTGACTTCAGAAGGCATTCAAGGAGCTCTGCAGCTCTCAGCATCAGAACATAGAGATAAGGAAGGAAATCAGCACCCTGCCACAAAGGCCCCCAGTGGTAATGGGGTTCTCATTTGGAGTAGCTGTAGGAATAGATCTCTGTACAAAACCAACCGAATTATCTACTTTGTTTTCTCATTTCTCATTGATAGTATTCTCATAAGTGACATATTTCTGAAAGGGTTTCATGCTTGTGTAGTAACCATTTTCATAAATCTTTTAAATTCAAATTCTTTCTATGCTACCTTTCCTTCATTTACACAGATTTCAATATTATATTGTTTGCAAAAAAAATCATAAAATGCATAGTATTTTTTCAAACACTATACTTAAGGTTTAAGAAATAGTAAAAGGATGTATTTGTTTTTTTCAATTTTCCTGTTGGAAATCTAATACATTATTGTAGATTTTGCATTAAGACAATAAATATTATAAATGACACCTCTGTTTACAATGATCTGCTTTGCAGAAATGTGCTTGAAGAGTCAGCCTTTGAATGAAACATGATGACTGCCACTAATTTGGATCTCAGAAAATTTCTGGGAACTTTGCAGGAGCACAAATAGGAAAGCAGAATGAGTTCAAAGAGAGAACACTGTCTTGTATATGTTGGTGCTGATCATCAGACACTGTGAGTGATTCAGACCCATCCTTTTTTAGCCTGCGCACCAGGAGCGCAGTCAATTTTAACACAACAGGCAAGAAATTGTTCGCATTTTAAATAGACCAACCATTGCCAGTACAATTTAGAAAATAACAAGCCAGTGCCACAGAAACATCCAAATCACATCCACATGTGCAAATGTTTTCTCCTCTGATACCAAATAGTTTATTTAGAGCTTCATCCAGCAGAAGACTGAATGCTGGCCCCAATCCAGGCAGCTACTTAGACATGTGCTTTTAACTTCAGTGGAACCAATGGCATTGGTCTTGTGCTCCAGCAAAGAATATGTTTAAATGTTGGATGAGGCCCAGCAGCTCAGCACTACATGGGACTGAGCACACAGGACTCCGTGCATGTCCTGTCTAAAGTTTTAGCTTCTTTAACACACTCCGTGTCATGGAGAACCGTGTACTCCTTCGGCTTGTTTCTTGTCACTGAAGAGCATTGCATATCCCTCACTTGTAATCTGGAAGGAAGGGATAGCAAGGCAATCAGGCCAAAATTATGCAGGAGAGCAAGGAACCAAACCTAGGTCTTCCATCTTGCCTTGGAGCCTACAGAAAAACCAAGCAACTTCCTAAGTGTTTCTTTCAGGAAGAGAAAATTGGTTTCATAAGGAGCGAAAAACCACACATAAAAATTTTAATTTCATCTTTGATTTCTTTGAATACCTGACACGTGTTTTCTATTGTTATTTTTTACAGGCGACAATATAAACTATGCAAATAGATATATTATTTATTTGCTCTAATCATCGAGACCAAACTCTGCCTGATCTTAAAGGAATTAGGCTTCTGCAACTTCTCAAAAAGGACTGGAAAATTTTCAGCAGAAACTGCATACTGTCAGATAGCATTTATCAAATACGTGCAGCTGCAAAACTGGATAAGGAACTTCAGTTTGTTTATATTTTACATAATTTTTTCCCTCAAATATTTTACCATTAGCTAACTCAAATATTTTGAAAGAACACAAAATAATGTCATAAGAAGCTATGAAATTTTTCATTTGTTTTCCTTAGGGAAATGGGTCACAGATTAATTGTGAAGAGCAGTAAACCAAGGATATTAGGAGCGTACAAACAGCTCAAGTAAGAGTAATTGTAATAAATCCGGAACATATCTCTGTTCTAGTGTATTAAGGTTCAGTAAGCATTAGCAGAATAATATATGGCTCCCAAACATGGACAAAGCATATGTTATCAACCCATCTGAAAACCAATAGTCTTTTAACTTTGTGCTATGAAATAAACAGGACTGTAGAATGCAAGAGGCAAAAGGGATACTTGCTGAGTGTTGTGATAGATTTATTAAAAACTGTCATTATTGGATCTGAGTCTTTTCGTATTCTTCACTATGTACAATCCTCCCTTTATAGGCTAAACAAAAGCCTACACTGTCTAAAAATTATCTGTATGTTTTATTCCCAAAAGCTGACTGCCCATGCAGAAGAAGTATTTTAGCAATACCTCATTATTCCTGAACTGTGCAGGTCACCACAAGAAGCAGAACTGGTAGCCTCAGAATGACATGGTACGAATGCAGTGGAGCACGTGCACCATAGTCCTACAGTCTTGTAGGAGGTTCTGGAAACAATGACTTCAAGCTTGAATTAAACCTACTGACAAAAGCCCAAACTTTTTATTAGACCCCTGTATCTACAAGGCTGGTAGTTGGAACAAATCTATCTTTCTCTTCACAGAAGAAAATATTATCTTATCCTCTTCAAGTTGCTCAGAGAGATTTTACAAGAAAATGTTGCAGAAGCAGATTAAAACTGCATTTGGTAACTTTGCTCTCATGGGTAGTAACCATGAGAATCGTAGATCACACCAAAAGCAATCTTCCGATTTTCTGTATAATTAACGCTAATCTATTTAGATTATAATTAACAGGGACTATTTAGACTGCAATCTCTTCAGGGCAATGTCTCTCCCATTGTGCAAACTTACAGCATTATTTAAATGTTTATTAATAAAATAGTAATCACATTACCTGCTTCGTGAATTTTATCTAATTTTAACAGTGCTCAGTAAAGCTTTCCTGTGCTTAGAAAATATCTTTCTACTAGCATATTAGGACATGCACAATTGTCACAGTCAACCGTCAACACAAGGCTTGAGGACTGTTTTGTTGCCAACATACACAGCGATGAATTATGAAGGACTTATCATTGCTTCCACTTTCAGCAGGCAACACGTTGTAGCTCATGTCTGAGCCAGGCAATTATGGCATATGGGGTTTCCAAGAGGACTTCCTATAGGAGGTCTTCCTATAGCAGCCAAACCCTGTAACAGCGGATGAATTCTCCAGTCTATTGTATGGCTTCAGAATTTACACCTAATACATCAACAGGAGGAACTTGTAATCATCTACAATAGTTACCACACGTTTACTTCTCCAAGTGAGGCTCAACATTTGGAATACACAAAAATAAAAAAAAAACAACAAACAGGAATGTAAACATTATTCTGCTCTTCCATGCTCTTGAATGCTGCTGTCAGGACTTTGAATTTATTTACACACACCTGTATGGGATATTTTCTAGGATACACATTCTATAGAAAATGCTGATGAGCTTTGCATAGGATCCAGGAGCACAGGTGGGAGTGTAAGTGAGCTACAGCCCATGAGCCTACATAAATCTGCAACTGCCTTAGGATTCAGAGAACTAATGCACCTTCTCCTACAGCCAGAAACTTGAGGAATGCTCTCCTGTGTGCCTTTAGGGAGAGAAATATAAAACAGAATTTGATCTGAGACCTCTTTTGGTGTTTTGTATCATGAACTGGAAGCTCTGGGAAGCTCCCATCGGAGCCTGTAGATAAATGCCAGCTTGCCCCAAATGATTTACATTAAGAGAGGAAAGATATGAAAAAACAGTGATCTGTTAACTTTTGGATGCCAGTATTTGTCAGGAAACCTATCATCTTGGTATAAAAACGCTCCCAGGAATATATACTGCTGAGAGATACTGCTTTTATTTAATTAACTTTTTCGAAAGTAAGCATTTTAAAAAATCATTAGAACGTTTTAAAAGCTACAAGGGGAAAGTAAAATCCAACATAACATATGCCAGAATTATCCATTATACAGGACATTGATGTAAATTAATTTATTTAGCAGCTATACCGGAGTAGGAAGCCACCTCAGCTGAACTGAGAAGCACAGTAGGACATAGCTACTAGCAAAGGAGACACCTCTAAATCAAAGTACAGTCAAGCCCGCTCATGCTCTGCTCAAGCCATGTGTGAATTAAAACTGGACTCAAGTCAAGTTCATCCTTTACAACATGCCAGCAACAGCGAGAATGCCTTCTGTGTCTGTGATCTGCCCACCAAAGGGCTGCACCTTTCTGCTGTACCTAGGCAGATTTGACAGCTCTCCTAAATGTATTGTGAGCATCTCAGTTTTGGTTTCTGCTGCTGACAATGTTGGACCACAAAAAAAAGGAAAAAAAAAAAAAAGAAAAAAAAAAAAGAAAAGAAAAACAAAAACAAAACAAAAAAAAAAAAAACCAAAACAACAAAACCACACACACACAGTTATAACATCATAAAGCATCACTGAGGACTTGAAGACTTTTTCCCTGCAATGCCATGCAGAGAAATAATCCTAAAGAGCGTAAGATAAGCTTTTATTTTTCTGTATCCTGTGAGTCCTATTTCTATACCTCTTATAGTCCTTATTACAGGAAGAAATGTCATTCAGCACATTTTTTGGCAGGAATTAACTTTCACCAATATTACATGTGACTGAAAACTCAAACAGTCCCAGAGCAGGCCATGCTAGAAGCTAAAATCAGAAATATAATCCCTCAGAAGTCAGGTAGGGTTCCACTTGCCTCAGCTGGGCCTAAATTTCAATCCAGAAATAATATAACAGAGCTCTCTTCTTGTCCACAAAATCCTCTAAATAAGAAGGAGTCTAATTAAGTGTTTGTGAAGCCCTTTAGAAAAGCATCATTCAGTATCCCCAGCCAAATAATTTAGTCGTCAGAAAGGATTTTGTTTTTATTTCTGTGTTAGGGTTTCTGGCTCGTTGTTTGAAGACATCAAGGTTTGCTCCACTTCACATCGCATTAGTTCTGTCTCTGCAGCTGTCTCAAGTCAGAGTGATGTTGCAGATTGCTACTAGGTCTCATGGCTAAGCTCTGTTAAGAATGTCACTGCAGTGCCTTCCGTTCCAGTCTTCCCAATACCACCAGTAAATGTGAGCAGAGAAAAGAAAAATATACATTTGTGCATGGATTCTACTGTACAAATCGCAACACAAGTGTTTGATTTTTTTTTTTTTAAAGTTATTGTACTTGGAAGTGAGCATAAATATCACAATAACGTTTATTTTACCCTGGGATTTTTATTATTCCACTTTAGCTAATATGGATTCAACCTTTCAGAAGATTTTATGACAGACTTAAAGAGTGTTAGAGCTCAAGAACAATTATGTGGCTGCGCGCTTGTGTTTCAGAAAGGTCAGGGTTTGATTTAATGCTCTGCCCTCCCAAAAGCAAGTCTTGCTCTCGGTATGCTTTTGGACGTCAGAATGTCACTAACAAACTTTGCATTTGCTCACCCCCAGCACAGATTTGACCACCTGTCTAAAAGCTGTCATCCAAGCTACCAGTTACTCAGGAGTCGCTTTGGCTCAGCTAACACAAAGCCTATACTCAAACTTGATCTCCCTGATTATCCATATCACATAATTATTCAGTTGCATTCTGACTCCGGTCTGGGACAAGACAACTGACTTTTCAGGCAGGAAATTCAGGCAGGGAGGAGACACTAGCTCATGCTTCAGCTTTTCTCCTCCCAGACAAAGGGTTCAGATGAAGCTGGCTAGAGACAGTTTACTTCACAAACTCAAGCCTTGTGACTGACTGGAAGACACACCCAGAAGTTTCATCTTGCTGATGAAGGCTCCGTCTCCATTGTCATTCAAACGGAGCTTTCTTTTCAAGCTGGGGTAGAAACCAAGGCACTCATACGTCTCCTCTTCCAGGTAGCAGAGTGTCACTAAAATCACACAGTGCAGTGGAGAGGGACCATGGCAGTGTGTAGCGACCAGAGTCCTTGCAAACGCAAGTCTTGCAAGGGTTGTTGCTCAGGTACAGTCTCCCCGCTGCTGAAACCTGGCACAACAAATACTGTTCATTGGAAGGATATGCTGATCTGCTGCATGTGGCAACGAGGAAAACTGAGCAAAACAGCATTGCAAAGATGAAGCTTGTTGCAAGGGTGAATAGAGAAATGATTCACAGTTCAGCTGCAGGAGAAAGAAACTCAGAGCATGAAACTGAACAGGGTGGTTACAGGAAAGTCCCACCCTTGCTGTGGTAGCTCCATGCCAGGCAGCTATCTACATAAGAAATTGAGACAATTAACTTGTGTATGGCTCAGTTCTTACTCTGATAGGCTATTTCCCAAAACATTCTCAGCAATAGTGTTACCAAACACTGTAGAGCAAATTTAGACACCTCTGAACAGGAGAATGAATGAGATGAAACTTTAAACAAATAAATGCATTTTCCTCAGCTCAACAGGACTTAGTCCAATCCTGATGATCACTCTCCTCATTCCTTACATTTCAGCCATTGGTATGCATTTTGCTGGGCGTAAAGATCATAAAAAATGAAGAGTAATTTGGGACATTAGAGATCTATTTCTTTCAAATAAAGCAGAAGCTATTACTGAATTCTCCTGAAGGCTGGAGGAAAAGAACTAGAAAAATTAAAAGGCTGAACATAATTAATGAATGCTCATTTAGAACTGGCTATCATACAGTATCTTGGAAGCTAAATTTGCAGCTGAAGGGGGCAGGCTGTATGCAGAAACTGTCTCTGGAAGGAGCTCCATGTGCACTGTGTCAAGCTGTGGGGGAAGATAGGGACCTGTGTTTGCAGGGAGGTCCCTTCAAGCATGGAGTGATGACACCTGCCAAAACCCCCTTGGAGCAGAAAGGTCAGCTGCAGTAACAACATGTTAGAGCATATGGTTTATTTCCAGTTGTGCCCATCTGCATACATTTTGTTCATTAGCTTCAGTGGAGTCCCTCCACATTTAAGCCCATATTAGCGAAATCACTATCTTGCCCTGAAAATACAGGCAGACCACAGCTGGAAGCAAATGCGAATACTTAGAAAACAGAAACTAAGTCATTAGTTGTAAGAGAAAACATGACTAATGATTTTCAATTAAATAATATTTGCATGATATTTTAATTAGCAAGGATAATGTTTATTTTACTTACATAGAAATTCTGGATACGTAAATTCCAACCTACATATTTCAGTTGCCATAACAACTTGATACATTTATTCTCTTGTGTCATTTTTTATTGCATCAGTGCGGCTTTTTTTTTTTTTTTTTAAACAATCAAAAAAACCCCCAACTGCTGTGGTTGCTATGATAACATAATATTTTTTAATTGTTCTTTTCACGTTTAGTTCTTCTTGAAACCAATATACTTTCCCTCCAAAGATATTCACTGCACAGTGTGGGAATTTCACTACCAATTCCAGGGCTCAGTGCTGGGTTTGCCAGAAATCCCAAGGATATGTAGAGCCCTTTAGCTCCAACTGCTACTTCAGTGGTCTCCCTTAGAACACTAGTCATATGTTCTGAGGTAAAGACCTTAACAGGAGACCTACACAATAGCAGCTCTCAGTTGGGGTATTTTCCCCTGAAAGCCAGAAATAAATGAACGCTAGACTCTTCGGAAAGGTGTGTAGCTGTAGTAGATTTGAGGCAGCAGTGGCAGCAAACATAGCTGCAGAGATGCAAAACATTTAAGTAAATCACTGCAGTGCTCTGCAGACCAGGATATTACAGAGAAGTTTCCACCTTTTGTGCTCGCTGGTGTAGCACATGAGGAGCTAGACTTCACTTTTATCCTGGAGCAGAACTGATTCCTAAATTCTTGGGGCCTTCAAGGAGTTGGCTCAAATCTTTTTCAAATCAAGATGATCAAATGGTATCATGATGAGAGCAACAGAGAGGATGAGGGTGGCCTTTCTCCTTCCCACCTCCAGCAAGCTGTGCAGCATGGTAGAGCCTGCTTTTACCCGTTCACCTTTCCCAGCTCTGCATCCTCACAAATGGACCTATTTAAATTAAAATGCAATTACCTAACTGCTGATGTTGCATGTCTATCTGGCTCCCTGTAGCAACTGTAATGAGAGACTGTATTAACTAATAACAATTATGTTAAGGTGTAAGATGACGAAATGCTTGGTAACCATTGTTCCATACAGCTGGCATGGAAGGAACTCGATTAGAAATAATAGAGCATTTGTGAATGTAAGGTTAGGGTTTTCGGTGGAAAATAACTAGTGCAGTGGCTCCTGTGTTCTGCCTTGCCCTTTGGGGGTAGTTCTTCATTTACTGTTAACTACAATTACCTCTACTTTGGTCAGGAGAGCTTGTGACAATTGCTTTCAGAGGACTGTATCCCTCTTGATTCTCAGAACAAGAGTGCACATATTCAGCACACATAGTTTAGGACAAGCCTCATATTTCTTTTTGTTTCTAATCATACTATTCCACATTATAAAAATTATATGTAATACTCTAGAAAAAGGAAAAAAAATATGTATACAATAGACTTATAACAACTCCAAATTAGAGAAACATTCAACAGTGCTAGGTACTGCATGATAACATTGTAGGAAATACATATAAATAAGAAGTACCTCACATAATGTGATTGAATTGTCATTTATCTCGTGATGCACTGCAGATCCATAGCAAATCCAAGAATAGAATCCAGTTTCCTCTCTCCACCACTGGCCCACACAGTCTCTTGCTGTTTATGCACACCTCCGAAGAAATTACACAGAAGGAAACTACCCACATTTAACTTGAGATCAAATGTTGTGCCCGTTCTTTCCAGAAATGGTGAATTTAAGTCAGTCTACCCAATAGCAGTAATAAAACTAGTCCCTTTTTAAGAACATCACTGATATGTCATAAAGTGATACTTAGGAAGACCAAAGGATATAAAGCCAATATTGAAGACAACAGAAGATTAAAAAAAATAAAAGAAAAAAAGAAAGTAAGGAAAAAAAAACAGCAAAATCAAAACCCTAGGGAATAATGTAATGACTTTTACTTCTCGAGATAGTTTTGCTTGAAGCATTCTAAATCTTGGTATAGAATATTTGTTCCAGTCAGAGCCATGGGGAGGAGAAGTAAGCAGTGGCTGTCATTACAGTGGCAGGCTGCCTTGGTAAGTCATGGCTGCTGAGCTCCACAATCATACATACCCATGCTGACATGCAAAAATACTGCAGCTAAACAAAACCTTCGGCAAAACACAGTGCCATGTCTCTTCATTCAGCTTCCCTCCTACAGAGTATTACAAAAGGCTTCACACCAATGTACAGAAAACAAAAAGGACTCAAAAGGTAAGTGGAATGACTCAGGCCATTAAACTGCAGAATACCTCGTCAAGCTCCCTAAATGTTGATAAATAGACAATGATGTAAAGTGAAAGGGAACACAAACATTCCCTAAATATTCTGCAGAAGGTTGAGGCTCCATGGAGCCACCGTCACTGACAGTGAGGTCCAGATGATACTATCAGAAGGGGAGTCTGGGTGAGGCAATAAATTCAGTCTCACGAAAAGTCTCTGATTCTGCGAGACCTTACGCTAAAGCTGTCTGCCACTTTATGCATCTGAAATGTGTCTAGGCAGCTTAGATAAATCTTTCTTCTTTTTCTTGGAATGTATGTACCATCAAGGTGGCTGGTTCTGGTAGAAACATACATACAGGCTTAAAGGAATGCCAGATGAAAGACTTATTTGAAAATATTTTCACTGATAATGAGTATGTACTTGAAGCATCCCAAACCACCTTTATGTACCAGTTACTCTGCGACAACACCTCTCATTAGCAGGGGCTCAAATTCCAATTCTGGTTATATGCAGAAACCTCATAAAAAAATAATTGATGTTTGTTAATGTCAGCAGCACACAGCTCTGTGTGCTGCTCTTTACCTGTAGCCCATTCTCTACAACCTATTGCACTACTACTATGAGGTCAGCTTCACATTGTACTAGCTTATAATCAAAGGTGAAATTAAGCAAGATCATTGTCTTAATACTTGTTTATGTGGTGCTTAGTAAAACAGGGTTCACAAGAGGTGCCTCTAAAAGCAGTGGTCAATTCTAACATTGCACTTTTCAAGGTTACTGGCAAAGATGAAGTTTCTACTACCAAGACAACTATCTGCAAGCAGTGATGTGATTTCACAGTTTAGAAACATCACAATGCCTGTTTTCTTAGCTATGGTTAATCTTCTTCCATATATTTGGGACCAAGACCCTGGTCATGATTCACAATGACAATCCAAGCCTTTGCCATCTTTTGGCTTGGCTGCAACAAAACACTGTGAAGCTGAGCACAGTCTCTTGTTTTTCCAAGTTCACTACAGTTTAAACAGAAAATTGCATCCCTTCCATCTGCTCAGCATTGAGCAAGGACATCAGATCGGTCCTCCCCTCTTTGTGATGACTGTCCATAGAACAGAGCATCAGTATAAGGACACTTTTGGTCCTTGTCCGAGGGTAAGGAGATCATCACAAATTGCAAGCAAAGAGCAATATATCATAACTCCAATCCTCAAAAGTAACAGAAACGTCCACTCAGAGTGCGAAGGTATGTGTGTGTGCCAGGCACATTCCTTAGGCAGAAATAAAAAAGAGGAAGCCAACTAAGAAATAAAACAATACACAAATTAAGAAACAGTGTTAAGAAATACACCCATAACTGCAGAAGATGGACTGTTCCAGGCTGTAGTCAGCACCCTGAATACTGGAAAGCTCTAGTTACAGACTTGCTGCTGATCTTGCAAAGATACTGCTGGGTACCCCTGGAGCATTTACTGTCAAAAAAAAGTACAAGATATCTCCAAAAAAATTACTGATTACGTAAGTGAAAGCATATGTCTGTCATGAATCTTCCTACTCCTTAGGAAGAGACAAAGTTGTCTGTCCCGTTACCTCTGTTTTTCTACAAACTACCAAAACACCAAAAAATGTGTGAGAGAAGACACTAGTCTGACGTAATGACCTGAAATCTCTTAGGAGGTCCTGTCAGTCCTTCTTTTTGTAATTAACAAATTAAAGTTATAGTTGCTAGTTCCACCAGAGTTTCAAAACCCTCCTTCTGAGAAAGTGGACTACAGGTCTCCCGTGTCTGTTGCTCCTACTTGTACAGCAGTTGTTTGTTTTGTCTCTTTTCAGAAAGAGGTATCTTGACTACTTGAAAGTGCTGATCTAAAAAAAAAAATTACAATAACAGGGCACAGCATTTCAGAAAACCAGGTAGGCTCTCCTACATTTCTGCAAAGAACTGGAGGTCCTGGGAAGCCTTCATGGCTTTGGTTTGTTGTTTCAGCAAAGAAATTTTATGCAGCTGCAATAACGAACTGAACACCACTATTGGGGTTATAACTGTGCAGGAACAAGGCTGACCTCCTGACAGAAAAGCAGAAGCAGCCATACATATCAGCCAAGCAACAGCTGGAGTGCCGAAATCTTTCACAGACACAGAGAGTCAACCATTTTTCCCCCATCAGCATTGTGCAGGCTGATGAAAGTGTGCCGTTCAGCAAATCTGGCATTTTTTAAACATGAGATATTTGAATATGTATTAAAAATTTAGCTTCAGAACTCACCTGTAAAACTATTTTTTTTTAGGTTTGGGTGGGAATAGGGACCTTAGAGACAAAAAGCTGCAGATAGCCAGCCACAGGTTACATCTTATTTGTCCTACTATACGGGGGTTCTGCTCCATCAAACTGTCTGTTTTGGTTCAAGACAACTGGACTTGGAGAAACATGAGCAAAGAATGGGACAATATTGATCAACAGGAGGAGAATGTCCTATCAGGAATGGTTGCTGTGGCTGCAACCACCTGTCATTTGGGACACAAAACAATTTTACAGATGAAATGAAAGCTCTTTATGAAGAGCTCCTGTGGACTGCAGGTGGCAATACCTTCATCATGAAGAGCTGAGGAAGCAGACGTAGAGGTCAATCACTAAAAAAGTACAAGAGTAGACAGGTAGAGAGGGGACAGGTTGTGACAGGCCTTAAAAGTAAGACAAAATAGGGTGGTATTGATATGGTAGAAAGGTGGAAGTCAACAGAGGCTTCCAGCAGTGAGGAAAATATTAAAGTGATATCTTTGCAGCGCCATTTGGATGAGTAAATGGATCAAGATTACATAAGACACAGAAATATTTTCCCAAAGGCTCTTTTCAAGAAGGAGGAGAGTGGCTAAGGGTGAAATTCATTCCTTCGTAGTAGACAAATGCTTGGTTCATGATCCACCTAAATCTATGATGGCAAATAAACAATAAATTGTCTCATCTCTAAACCAGGGACAGCTTTCACTATAACTTGTTAAAGATTAGAATGGTACAGGTGATAGTTAAGCACATTCAAACGTGTAAATTGTACAAGTGGGAAATGCACAAAGTCCTGTGGATCTAGTCATGTTATATGTAACTGTATTATACACAAAAAAGCATGGAGAGAAATTGTATTCTCAAGTTGACAGTTTCCTTTTCATTTCCCAGGTTTTATATTTGGGACTGTATTTACTATTTGTTAAAATCTGCAAGTACATATCCAAGTTTATAAAAAACTAAGCAAAGCAGGAAGGATATTTCCTCTTTCAAATATCTTTATCTTAATGAGAAAACGTATATGCACCTATCCAAGAAATCACTCCCAGGGTGATCTTTATTTGATCCAAATGTCTTGGGGTGATATCTTTCTTTATTATGGGGAACTATTTAAGAAGTATATTAATAAAGAAGTATTGGTAGACTGCAGAAATATATGATGGTCTCTTAAACCTCTCTATGGGAGACCTGTGTCCTCTGTACATGGAGGGCAGTGAATTTCTTGCTTAGTTGCTCACTCTCTGGAATGATCAGAGTTAATAAATATGTAAGTGAGACAGATTGTTCTGAAATATTTTTAGAATGAAACTTAACTAGAGTACATTCGTCCCTGAGTATCAATTTTACAGAACCCTCACAGTTTTATAGGACAAAGAACTGTATTTTTAAGAGCTGATGTATTTGTTTTTGTAGGTGGTTAAAATATAACTTCTCAGAATCTTATTAGAAACAATGAATTATATCACACATTCTTCTTAGAAACTGCTAACTTGTGGTAGAAGCCTGTTGGGATATTCTGATATTTTTATATCTGTAATTTTTTCCAATTACTCTGGTACAGCCAAGTTAAAACATGATGTCTTAGAAATGTTATTTTAGAGAAAATACACTAAAATTGCAAGAACTTTTGTTAAGTTATATTTTCACAGTATCTTTAACTACTAGATCTATCATTTTTGACCTTGATACGTAGAAATAGGATTTACACAATAGCCTGACCTTAATGCTTATCACAATAGAGACCAATTGCTTAATTAAAAGTTTGGCTAATTCTGTATGCTGGTTAATATTCAGGCACATTTTCACTGGGGAAGATTATTGTTTCTGGACACTAGCAGCTGTTCTGGCCTGCTCCCAAGCCTTTGCAGATGTAATAACAAATCCCAGATCAGAAAGCTGCCTAGAGGTTTTTTGATAGGTATACTATATAAATGTGAAAAAAAAGAAAAAAAAAAGATGAAAACAAATAAACTTTCTGTGATGGATGTGACTCTTTCATCACTGCTGACCTGGTTTAATTTGTTCAATGCTGAGATCACAGTTCCGCTCCCCCTTCTACCATGTCAGTACAAAACAATTATTAAACTAAATAACTAACTATTAAACTAAATTGACAATTCTTAAACTAAATGAAAGTTCCCTGTCAGCAAGGACGCATCAGACCGGCGAGTCCTCTAAACTGTCATGCAAAGCACAATAATATGATGGTGATGTTAAAAAAAAAGTGAGAGGTAACAAAGGAACGGGCTTTTTATGTGAACATCTCTAACTCTATGTGAACACCAGGAGATGGAAAAGCAGAATGGTATCCAGTTCCAAGACTTGCTCAGTAAGACAGAAATTAGCTGTTTAGAGAGTGGTGTGACATGCATGGTGCCCTACTCTCAGGATTATGACTTCACCAGAAAACTCTCCTGTAGGGATGTGGGATATGGAGGCCAGAACGCTGCACTACGGCACATTTCTGTCCACAGGAAGACACTTTCTGCATACATAAAACTTCCTTGTTTTAAGAAGGAAACATTGGCCTGACCGCATTGAAACACACTCAGAAGCAACCCTAAAGTGACATTTAACAGGCGTGCTGGCACTCAAGTTATTGACAAGCTACAGAACAAATAACAAATTTATAAATAGAGACCCAGCATGGATACCCAGTATGGGTAAGACATTTAGCTGCAGCTATCCATAAGTAAGGTTTTTAATAGCACAGTGATTTTGGAGTTACCCATTTCTAAACATTAGTCAAACCACTTGAGAAGGCAAGTGTATAAAATAATCTCTGCAAGTTAAGTATACCTTATTAATATAACAAAAAATAAAAATAAAATTGTAAAGTTATTGTATATTAAGAAAAACATGAAGCCAAGATTCAGCGTTGTTGACATGTATCTATTTATGGTTGTTACACATCCTTAGGTGCAAAAGAAACACAACTAGCAAAACACAAACCAAGATGTCACGTATACTGTACCCCTTGAAAAGACTGCTGCCTTCTTGAAGGAGAACTTAACGCCAAATAGAATTACATGGGAATTGGCTCTGGTACAAAATCAGCCCACAGACAGAAACTGCATTTGATCAGATAAATGTGTACTGTAGGAGCTAAATCTAGTGAAGAAACAGACATATAAAACTGAATGTTTTGAGGCCTTCTAATGATCACACCTAATGACTCTTGCATATTAAGTATAATCACTTAAACAGAATCAGATTTGGCTCCTGGGAGTAAACCAAGCCATACAAATTAAGCTGTACCCAGTTACAAAGAAAACAAACAAAAATCCAGAGAAGAGACTGAATCTTTATAATATACAAGCGTCTTGCAGGTCTATGTTTTTTAGACAAGTTGTTAGTGTGAAACAGATTAATGATTTGATAATTGCTCCAGGCAGAAGATTTTTAAATAAGAGGTGTACTAGAGAAACTATGAACAAGCCAGCACTTAAAGGACAGAAAAGTAATGACAGTGTTTCTAATAGCTGGGTACAAGGATAGCAGACATTCCTGAAGCAAGCAGAAACAGTAGGATTCATTTTGCACACTGCAATCGACCATCTTAGCTAAATTAACCTCTGAACACAAGAAATGCATGGAAAAATAGGAATTAAATGAAAAACTGGAATCCTTGGCGACCATCTCAAAGCAATGGTACCACACTGCGCTGAATGTAGATTGTGCAAGTGAGATTGGTGTGTGGTGACCAAACTTTTACAGTAATTGGAAATGATTCTGGTTCAATATGCTAAAAGTATCTTCACCATATGCACTATAAGTAAATAGTCCTTTCATACCATGAGACAGGGACAAGCAGACCTTCGAACACCAGCTTTATATACAATTGCAACAGCAGAGTGTTCTTTTCTTTCACCTCAATTTTCCATATGAATAAAGGTCAAAACACTGCTGACCAGAAATAAGTAGTACTGGACACCAAACTAAAGAAAGCAGAGGTTAAAACAAGGGTAAATTTATGTCTTTTAATGAGTGTCTGGAGCTAAGCACAAGGCTGTAGCTTCAAGCAGTGTTACTACTGTCAGAGCTAAAGAGCAGTTCAGTTTTTGTTTTACCAGATGGATACCTCCATCGAGGTAGTTTTATGTTCTCCATTATTGTATTTTCTAAGCATCTCTACAGTTTTAATTGTATCCATCTACACAACATTAAAGTGAGAGGCACCCTTTATCTAGTTACTGTTTAATGCAATGACGAGAGTCCTGGGAGGAAAGAGTACTTTTTCCCAGGCAAGTGACCATTTGCTAAACTGAAGAGCCAGGCTCAGACCTGCACAACCGCTCTCAGACTCCAGTTAACCCACTACTCAGTTGCACAACTGCAAAGCTTTGACAGGAGAGATGGAGCATATTTTTCCCCAGCCTTATCTGTAACTGGGTAGAGTGAGAGCACTCTTCTGTGCAGTGGAAGACCTGAATTTAAACCACTTCCAGATGAATCCCTATCTTATATTTCCCAAGGGTGAAAAGAAATCAGTCTTCTCTCTCCAAAAGGGACAATTTAAGAGCCTTAATTTCAAGAAGATACTTTCAAGCTGTGAATGCTGGTCTTATAAAGCTTGGTCCAAAGAAGTAATGAAGCTCTTTGGCAGAGGCTAAATTACAAACAAACCTTGTCTTCATGATTTTTCAGCAGCAGATTGGGCACATCCCCAGTCAGCATGCTAGCTGCAGTGAATACCACACTGAATGTTTATAAAATAAGGTAATGCTGAGTTTCCCAGCACTGAGCACTTTCTATGCTTCTAGTCCAAACAAATTAAGATTAGACTTGCAAAACAGCTAAAGCCCCCATTATACAGGCTTGCCCTTTTCTTACTCTTCCCTGAGTGTCTGCTCCTGGCCTCTGCTGGAAGCCGGGTACCTGGAACATATAGACAAGATAGTTGTTTGTCGGTTCAAGCCAATGTGGATGCTTTATTGTTTCAAATTGAAATGACTCAGCTTAAAAATACTTGAGATCCTCAGAAACCCCAGAAGCACATTGTCTTTGTCATGTCAGCTCTCCACAGCCATGTTCTCAAGGTAGCTAGCGACTTTGCATTTGTTTGTTCCCAAAATGAGCTCATCTGGACCATATCAGTCAGCTCAATGTCTAAGCACTGTCAGCATCTACAAACTACATGTTCCTGGTAATACCTTTACAATCTACTCAGGTGATATCCAAACGTACTTCCTCCCCTATGTGCCACCAACCCTCCCACTGAACACAGCATCTTATATCCCCAAAATGCAGTTTGAGTGGTGTCACGGTTTAGGGGCAGGGCAGCCCACTAGACCTGTAACAGACACTCTCTGTTAAACTTGTTCTCTTCCCAAAAGGGAAGAGAAAAGTTATAAGGGAGAGAGACTTATCCATTAGAAAAGGAAACTAGAACAGCTGTAATGATAATGAAAATAATAATAATGGAATATATGCAAATATGTATACAAACAGTATCGAACCCAACACTTCCTCTGCCCCCACGATGGCAGTTATGTCACCGTCACCACTGATCTGGGGAGCAGGCACCAGGAACATCCCAGACCGGGCCCAATGGCAGACGGGAACCGTGTTCAGGAGCTAGATTCTGGTACTGGATTCAGGAACACACAGATCAGGATCAAAGGCAGAATGGACAGAGTCCTCCTCAGATGTCGGCCATTGAAGAAACAAGCAAGAATCTGAGCAAGGGCCTAAAGCAAGAGCTCCCCAAGCTGTGAGCAACCAAGCAAGGGCCCACAGCTTTATATGGAATATGATGTATGTGGGATGGAATCCCTCGTTGGTCAGTTTAGAGTCACCTGTCCTGTCTGCTCCTCTTTGCAGGTGCAGCCTTTTACTTTCTGCACCCCTCAATGTGATACACAAGATCTAGCAATGGCCTTGGTCTGCACACCAGTCCTGGTTACTATCTAAACATTGAGCGTAATCACTGCTGAAGCAGACACTGCCTGAGAGAACATGATGCTAACTTCAGAAAGCACAGTTAATTAGAAGAACTTCACTGAAAAGTAAAATCACTGAACAGAATTATTCTGTTCTCACTCAAATCAGGACAAGAGGAATGAACGTATGGCTCCTGTAGCAGTGCCTTACATACTAGGCGTTTGGAGGGGAGTTCTTAATGTTTTCTGTTAAATTCTTCCACTTTCAGATTTGAACATATGTGGTGGTAACAATGAGGAGGTGGAGAAGAGTTGAAAGAAAGTAGGGAGATGGGCTTTACATCTATGACTCTTCAACGCCGATGTTTGGGACAGAGGATTCTACCCTTGGGTATGCTAAAGAAGACAAAATATGAGAGCAGTAATAATTATAAACTTCAGGCTAGAGTCATGTGTCATCACTCCAGCCCAATAAATATTTAATTTTTCCATATAAATTGGCAACTGCCCAACAAGAAAAAGCAAAATAATGCCTGCTGGAATAATGCACAGGGCACTCTCATGGATGAGAAGCAATATCAGCTCCTCTCTGATCAAGAAGGAAGCTGAATATGGATTTCCACATCCTTGGAAAATGCCCTAAACAAATAGCTTCATAAAGAAAATACTATCAGCAGTGTCTTTATGCATCTAGCTATGGTTTTATATAAAGGAAAGATATCGCAATTCTGAACCGTAATTGGGATAAGGTACCAATGTTTAATAAGGCAGATTTTAAGGGAATGACATTTTTCCCCATTTTTGGAATTTATTTCAGGTGTGCTCTGTTTTTTTGTGGACCTTAATCCTGGATATCAATTTCTTCTTATGCACTGCACCAGATGATACAGTCCTTAACTGATATCTGAACATGGTAAGTCACCTTGAACACTACAACTCCTAGTTCCCTTCTGTGACTCAGTTCTTCAGTCCTCCTCTCAAACCTCACATACAGTCCTTCAGAAAGTACCCAGAACAGTGAGGAATTAAAACCTGCAGATCCCAAATCCTGAATTAGTATTTTCATTAATAAGCAAACCTTGCAGAGTAGTTTCCAGGATTATTTTTTTGTTTATGTACATGAAGATAGAGAGAGAGAGAGAGAGAGAGAGAGATAGTGCCTGTGCTGTCAAAACTAATTGCCTTCTACAGTGCCACAAGGCTTTTTCTTTTGGAAACTAAAATATTTCATACCTCTAAGTACAGTTCCTTTGGGAAGAGTCTAAGCCACTAAATATTTTCTTTCCCAAAAGACCATATTTTTCATTAGAACCCAGCATTTATTGTTAACATGGGCATATTACCTAAAATGACAACACTGTTGAGGAATAGCAGGTCACAAAGGTTATTTTAAAAGAGTGAGAGAAAAAAAGACAGAAAAGCTGGAAGCTCCTGTTATTATACATGATTAGTTAAACAAACGTTTAAGTGCTTTTTGGAACAGGGGTGAATAAATTGTTCTCGATGTCTGCTGAGAATTGAACAAAACCTAATGGATTCTAATTGCAATTAGAGAAACTCCAGGTTTTCTCCAGGGAAGGCTTTCTATCATTTAGGGAATAAGTCACCTGGAGAAGTCATTGACTCTCCACCGTGGGAGGTTTTAAACAACAAATTAGACAAACATATGTCAGGAATCATTCAAATACAGCTGATCAGCCCTAGAGCAAAAGAATGGACAACATGATTTTTTTTCAGGACTATATTGTAGAGTTCCTACATCTTGACTATTATGTTGGACTTCTTGATTAATGACATGGTATTTCACATTCCCTTGCTGTATGGATATATGAAACAAACAAAAATATTTCACAAGCAGAGCCCAGTAAACTTGAATAGTAAACTTGCCTGAAAGAGTTTCATTGATCCTGAAACTATCCACCAGTTTAAGTTGATTTTGTCAAGTTGAATTTAAAGGAGGAAAAACAACAGGGATTGAGTCACACAAAAATACGTTCATATATGTCCTTCTTTTTTTCCTTATTCATTAACACCCACACACTGAAATTATTTTGGACTATGATATTTACAGCTCTGCCAGGTATACTGCCACATATATTTTGTTTCAGTACAGGGTGAAAAGTAACAATAATATGATGATAGGTAATATTGCATTTCGCATCTGAAAACATTCATATCACTTATCATTCTAATGACCAACAAAGCAGTTAATGGTGGAGTTTAAAAAAAAAAAAAGATGTAGTGTTCAAAAGTAGGGGCCATACCAAAACATTTATCAATTTCATGAGGACCAAGAACTCCTAGAAGAATGCAAGTAAAAAAAACTGTGGAGGGAAAAACCCACAACAGCTAGTAATTATTACTGAACTCCAACACATGTTTTGTTAATTCCATTTTTTATAGCCATGGGATGCTATGTGGGGTCATTCACACCAAAAATTTGGATGCAACTCGTTCTGGTACATACGGTGAGCTAGTACATTCCCCTGACATTTCATTTGTTTTTCAAAAGCTGTTCAAAATTACAGTCTCTGAGTTTGGGAAGTTGTCTGTCTTCTGAGACACATCCTGAGAATGATGGGAGATTATAGGATGCGTTGTGACCCTCTCATCTCTCTTAATCGATGAAGATCCAATCCCAGTACGCTATAACATCTAGCATCATTTTGTTACAAACAACTATGATGATCACAGATGCCAAGTGAGAGAGTTTAGAGGCCAACCACCTCTGTATGGATAGTTTGTACAGTATTGCAAACAACAAATGGAAAATTTTTCTGTTATCTAAAAGCCTACACTTTCTGAAAAGCAAATACATCAATACAAAGGAGGGATGATAGGATACCTGACCAGGACAGTGAAAGTAGTTTTCCTTTTTTATCAACCATTAAGACTGGAATAAAAATACAGAAAAAAAGAACCAATTTACATGGAAAATTAACATATAGAGAGCCAAGGAAGGTTTCAAGTGAAAAGCATGAAAGTTGGATAGTCTCTGGACAGAATGATCATACTTCGGCTTTTACTGCAGAGGAACACTGTGTGAAAGGGCAGAGGTTTTATGTTATTTGGGATATGTAATTAAGGTTGGAAAATGAAAGTACGAACCCATCTATTCCTTGAGAAATAGACCATGAATAAGAATTCATGTGATGTATTGGATTATCTAGTTACATTTTCATAAGACAATTTCTCATAAAAAGCAAAGTACTGTATTGGAGTTGTACAGCAGCTGGTACATTCAACACATGATAATCAGTTTTAACCTGGAAATAGAATCATAGAATCATCTAGGTTGGAAAAGACATTCAAGATCATCGAGTCCAACCACTAACCCTGCTTTGCTTGCCCACTACTAAACCATGTCCATAAGCACCATACCTTAGACAACTTCTAAACATGGCCATGGATGATGATTCAACGACTTCCCTGAGAAGCCTGACAACCTTTTCAATGAAAAAAATTCATGCTAATGTCCAAACTATATCTCTCCTGGCACAACTTGAGGCCATTTACTCTTATCCTATCACTTGTTACTTGGGTGAAGAGACCGGCACCCACCTCTCTACAACCTCCTTTCAAGTAATTGTAAAGAGCTATAAGGTCACTCCTCTGCCTCCTTTTCTTTAGACTAAAGAGCCTCAGTTGCCTCAGCCGCTCCTAAGACTTGTGCTTTAGGCCCTTCACCAGCTTAGTTGACTGCTTGGGACCCATTCCAGCACCTTCGTGTCTTTTTTGTATTCAGAAGCTGAAAACTGAACACAGCGCTTGAGGTGTGGCCTCACTGGTGCTGAGTACAGGCAAGATCACTGCCCTAGTGCTTCTGGTCACACTATTTCTGATACCAACCAGGATGCCATTGACCTTCTTGGCCACTGGAGTACACTGCTGACTTATATTCAGCTGCTTGTCAATCAGTACCTCCAGGTCCCTTTCTGCAGGGCATATTTCCGGCCATTCTTCCCCAAGCCTGTGGCATTGCCAGGGCTTGTTGTGCACCAAGTGCAGGACTTAGCACATGGCCTGGTTGAACATCATATCATTTAAGTTTCCCTGGAGAAGGGCATCAACACATCTCTTAGAAAGCAATGAGGTTAAGGAAGATGAGGTTGAGGGTCAAATACTTTGATGAGACTAGAATGAAAAGAGAGTCTGTGATCCAGTGTCTCTCTCAGATGCTTCAAGAAATAACATGTTGGAATGCACTTTCAACATTTTAAAGCATATAGCTTTGCCAGGAAAAAAAAAAAAAAAGGAGAGATTAGCTAGCTGTGCTTTCAAGCTGGGACTCAAACATTAAATCATTCATGGATATATCCTACATTAATGCTAAGACTCATTTGTTCTGATTTCACTCAAAATCAGAATGCTTGTTCTCATTAATTCTGCAAGCTTCTTTTGCTAATTAATTTTTACAATAAATTTCTTCATTTCTTCAGAGAGTTTTGTTCTAGCTGTGCACAGTTCTGGTTTATCTTTTTAAAGAATCATATACATGTAGAACCACAACTTGTTTCTGGGTTTTACACTTAAAAAGAGGAAACCTCTTTAAAATAGTCATGCCTATGGAAAAGTGTTCTAGAACAACTTTTAAAACTTGAAATTCCTTTTGGATCATAAAAACAATGGAAATTATTATACATTTCCCTTATCTTTGATTCTGGTCTGGAGATTTGCAGTTTGCAGTTCATGCCCACTCTACTTCTGTCTCACTGAACACAGCAATTCGTTGCTTGGTTCTGTGGGTTTTGTTTTTGTCTCTGAAGTACAAACATGGTGGGAGTCAACTAGTTTAGATTGCTAATTTAGTTAATGATAATCTGGACGCAGACAGAGGCAGATTAGAGCCAGTGGTGACAAAAAAAGGCTTTGAATCCTTCCACTGGCTACAGAAGAAAAGTCACAGTGCATAACTTTCTTCTATATATCTCTTCCTCATACAGAGACTATTTTGGTTGATAACTCTGTGCACTTGGGATATGAAAAACTTCAGCCCAATGTCAGGCCCGGAAATATAAAAAGTCTTATTAAAATTTTTATGCAGGATATAATCACTGGAGTATTAATAACCTTAATGGTTATTAGGAAGTAGAGGAGATATATTCTCTTTTGGGGGTAATCACAGACACCAAGTATCAGGTAAAGTACACCAAACTTGAGAAACAAAAAGTTTTTTACTTCATAGAATCATAGAATGGTTTAGGT
>VWZK01008109.1:0-24348 GCA_013396935.1 Baryphthengus martii
AAGGAACTGGTATTACAATGAGAAATCAAACAACAGTAAGGACTTAAGCTAAAAACTAGTGAAGATTTGATGACGATAGCGCTAATGAAGCGCTGGAATATATTGTCCATGAATACTAAAATGGAGTTGTGGTGGTTATGGTTATGTCATTAAGGTCAGATTCAGTAAACACCTGTCTAGCATGAGAATCCTAGCAGATTCTAGTCACGAGTACAGAAGTAGATTAGATGCTTTTGCAGGATTGTTTTCAGTCCTGAATTTATAAATATATGAATCAAAATGTGGATTTGTTCATTGTTTTGTTTTGGGGGCTTTTTTTTTTTTTTTTCCTGAGGAACAAATCCCCCAAGAATTCAAAGGCTTTTTTTCCCCCAGAATTTTATTCTTAAAGTTTTCTGGTAGGCTGAAATTATCAACTGAATTCTTCAGCTGTAACTAAAAATGACTTCCCAAATACAGGTATCTGGGCGCTTTAGAAATTCAAGAGTTACTTATGTAGAGGAAATAAAAATGTAATCATTTTTAGTTTTTAAAAATAAAATAAAATCAGGAACTAAGAGCTTGGTATATAGCTAAGATTGTTTTTCTGTTGGAAACATAGAAAGGATAGAAATTATCCCTGCAACCCTTCAGTGGTCCCTTCCTCCATTCTTCTTTTCTCCCAGAAAGACTTACAAGTGCTTTTGCAACAGACTTTCAAGCATCTTAACAATTTGAAATGCAATTGCCAATACACTTGATATATGTTGCGAGATGACAATACATGAATGTCGACAAAAAAGGAAAATATAATGGAAGTTGGGTTACCAAAAAAACCCCACGTCAAATGGCAAGAGTCTTGAAATGAATGACTGGAAGAAAGTGAAATCTCCTATGGCATGTGTTAATGATGGCCAGACATAATGCCCATATTCAAATGCTTCAGGCACACTACTATAAAGGAACTGAACTTTTCACTAAATAATTTATGCTAAAATATGTATTTTCTGACATTAGATTTCACTGCTTGGAAAGAACTGACCTAATTTACATAATATTCTTATGCTGAAGATCTGACTTTAAAAAAGACCTAGCTTAATAACATGTTTCTAACAGAACTTCCCATTGCATATCTCAAGTTAAGTTGCATGCTAGAGTATTCTTTATTAATCAGTAACTATGGACATAAGTATTAAAGGATATAAACCCAGACAAATTAGATTCATCACTGTCATTTCAGATAACAAATACTTCAACAAGTCAAAATTCTTTCTTCCAAACTAATTTGACGTTTCAAGCAAGAGAATCAGAAGAACAGCTTAGATTTTATTCCAAGATTTCCAGAAACTCAGTAGCAATGATTGTTTCACCAAATAACGGAGAAGAGATTCAGGATAAAGAACACTCAATTGACCACAACGACTTTTACAATTCAGCAGTCTGTCATTGCAGCACTTTACTTAAAACAATATTCACAATAAACATTTGCTTTTTTCCTCTCTAATTTTCATGAGGTGAAGCTGACCATGTTTAATATCTAATACTTCTATGATACATCCAATCTATGGACATTAAATTATTGTAGCAAATATTTTCCAAAATTATTCTCATTTTTTGAAAATGAGAAACTGAAACATTTAGTAGTTTAGTTCTGTATCTACGGTAACAGTGTGAATCAATGATGAAGGCAGAAATAGAAAGTTTCCTGGCTGTTAATCCAGTACATATGATGACATATACTACACATACTTTTCAAGGAAACTGAACAATCCACATATTATTAAAATACATTTTTAAAGCATATAGAAAGTGAAAGCACATGTTGCCAGTTATCATAAAAAGAAAGGCTTCATCTGATTCATTAATATAGGGTATGTAGGCATTGGATTCACAACAAACAAGCTACCAGCACATAAAGTAGATTACACTTCAACTCTGCTTGGTATCTAGTGACAAGTTGGTGGATCATTGTATCTGTCTGTTCGCTGGTTCACAATTTAATTATGCTTTTGATACAGTTAGAATAGTTGAAAATCTGAGAAGAAATCTAAGGAATGAGAAATGTTAATATTTAGACATTATCATAGAGATCTTAAAACAAAAAAAATCAGATCAACTTCAGATTTCAAAGTTGTATATAAACAGTGATAAACCTAGTATATTTATGCTCTATTTGAAGAAAAAAAAAAAGGAGGAAAAAAAAAAAAAAAGAAAAAAAAAGATATTGAGAAGAACAATTGGATAAAATCACAGTGGTATGAAAATCTTAGAAGTCTGTCAATATTCTAAAGTGCCTGTCTCTGATGATCTTCAAAGAGAGCATCTAACATCTTCTGTCAGTTGCCTGTGTATTTTGGCTGAGCTGAAAAGGTCTCATTGCCATGGTGTCAAACTATACAACTTTTTAAAGTATAAAAGTCAGAAGTCAGTTCTGTTGAATGAAATCTTTGTCAATATAGATAAAAGGTCAGTGCAATTTTATCTACAATATAGGGTAAGGTTGACTCTTGGAAGGAATGCTTTGTTGCTTTATGAGCTGCAAAACACTGTCTTTTGACACATTAAATCTTTTTTTAGCCTTTTACCAGAAAATATATTGGTGGATGTTATAAAAATAAGGCACTATTATGATGCAATGTTATGTACCCCTTCTCTTATGAAAGTTCAGTACTATCACTTATATTTTTATTGACTGGTTAACTTTCAGTTGGATGCTCTCACTTTCATAATCATCACTATTTCACACATCCACATCAAAATAAAATTGTCACCCGTAAATAGTCAGGACAGTAGTTTCAAATAGGAGTACCTATTTCTAATGCTTGTAACAATCTGTGGAATGAATTTAACCAATAAAGTTTTCCGGTATATTTTAAAAAGTATATTGCCCTATGGGATCTAGAAGCCCAAGGTCCATGCGTGAAGTTCTCTGACAAAGCAATTATTACTTTTCCCTGCATCAAAAGCACCGCATGTAATGGAGATTGCAGTCACCTTTCCAAGTAAGGTTGCTGTCAAGTTGCCTACACACAGAAAATATGATTAGCTCTGGGTAGCTATGTCTGAAAGCACTTGCCTAAAGCAGTCTGATAAGTAATAGGTGACTAAGGAAGACTGCATTAGATCTGCAAGTACTTCTTCCTCTTCCATAAGACATTATTTTTTTTCAAGCACTCAGCTAAAGGCAAGGGGATAACAGATATAATACGTGTATACCTTTGTGTACACAGAGAGGTTTACAATTGCACTTCAAAGCTTTCAGTCTTTGTCATATGAAACACAGAATTTTAAATGACTACATGAAGTTTAGGAAATTCTTAAATGAAAGTAAATTGTGACAAATTGATTTATGCTTCAGATGCAAGAAAGTTAACCAAAACTTTTCAACATGGCCACCTTCTGAATCAGCCCTTTAACATTACACATTTGCGGTACCTAAAGCTATAATTTGATGCCAGTCAAGGAAAAGTTTGTAAATTACATTATCTACAGGTGAATTCTTTTTAAAAGTACAGGACTTAATGGTTGCAAAGGTTTTATTGGTTTGGAGAGCATTTTATAATAAGGAGAAGGGAGGTTACACTAACCCACACCTTAGCATTAAGGAGTGTACACTAACCAGAACTGTTAATGAGAAATTAGGCACACAGCTTCTATTATTAATGGAATTTTCATGCTCCATTCTCTATGCACCTAGTAAAGGATACAACCTCCAAGAATTGTTTAAAAAAGATGCTGCCAAATCACACACTGCAGAACAAGATATAATTTTGGAGAGGATATGTGTGTTCTCTAAACATCAGCAGCTTATCTCATGTGTTATTAATTCAATGAACTGTAATGAAGTTGTGCGTATTTTAATCTTCTTTAAAGTCTTTGGGTAGTTCTTGGGTCATCTCAGCTCGTCATTTACCATCTGGAGAGCACTACTGCATTTAAAAGTTTTTTTGTGGACATTTTTTCCAGATTACATTTACTGTATGAATACAAAGCAGATTCTTTCTCACTGGCAAACTGAGATAGCACAGTGCCTACTTTAGGCACCTAAATTCCTTATTAAGAGCTCTCCTCCTTGTATAAATGCTTCTCGAAAGACAAGGTGCTGGATAATAGCTGCCCTTTAAAATTCACCGAGGTAGCATCTATTCTGATCTATGGTTACCACCCATAATGTGCCTCTTGTCACTCGTCTGTTCACTGTAAAGATTAAGGTCCTTCTAATACCGCACTTGAACTTCTGACTAGCTGCCATGTGTTCTCAGGGTTTCTACCTATCTCTGTTGAATAGATGTAAAGTTTAGGTCCTTCAGCAAACACAATAGCTGCCTACTGCTAAATAGTTTTAACATCTGTATGTATCCTGTACTACAACATTTTGCTGCATTGGTTGTCAGAAAAAGAGTTACCTTGGCAATTAGTACTAATCATCCTTAAGCTTTGGTTATAGGAGGGGAGAAGTAGTGTTTATTTCATCTGAGAGTGATGTTTGGGATTTTTACCCATGTCAACATTTTTATTTTTTTTTTTTCTCCCCAGCTATTGCACTGTATCACTTATTATTTTCACAGCTATACTCAAAGTCTGGCTGACAAGCTCCAATCTGAATGAATCGATGTCTCAAACATGTGAGGAACACTCTGATCTGAATGAATTGATGGAAGAAGCAGCCTTGCAGTTAGAATAAGGGACAAAATATGCCAGTTAAGACCGAAGTATACCAGAGGAAAAGCGACCTTGTTCCCCTGCTAAGTTTTTATATGTACTGCCTACCAAGCAAAAGGTAATAATATACAGGGGTTTTGCAACCACCAACTCAATTGGTGGAAAGGGTTAATGCTACCCTTACCCTCTCAGCATGTGAGAGATGGTGTTTACCACCTCTTTACCCTTCCTATGCAAATTAGCACCACCTCACTACACTTCCCATATAAATTAAGGGATATGTCAAGAAACACTCACTTTAGCAGGGAATAAAAAAGAACTTGAGCACACTGACAGGTGTGTGTCTACCACCGAAGACCCCAAAGGAATGGACCAGGTGAGACATCACTGGAACCCTGGATGGTGATCCAGAACTTTGCCTACTCTTTCACTCTCCTCTCCTCTTCTCCTCTCCTCGAGGAACGTGATATCTGGCCATTAAGACCGGTCCATCATGGGTCTTTGCAGTATGTGTTAATGATAGATATAACAATTCCATGGCTGCCATTTCTCTAGTGCCACAAAGTAGTAAGTATTGGCAAACATCGAATTTTATATGAAAATACATTTGTCTTTGAGATTTACATTAGGCATAGACCTCATTCACCCTCAATACAGAAAGCTCATAATCTATTTTTATTGTATTTTGAACTATATAGATACATACGCAATCATATTTAAAAAATATATATATTATTTGTTCAACACTTGCATATAAACTCTTCAAATTTAGTCAAATCTTCCAATTAAACATTTTTGTAGCTGGTAAATCAAGTGGCCTAACTCCACAGCTTCTGTGCAATAGATTGCCAAACTATGCATTTAAAGAAGTCAGTGCTGCTGAAAAATAGCAGGCTTAGCACAGTACAACTACCATCTCAGCAAAGAAAGGGGGTTTTGCTGACTTTATGCAGGATTTCTTCCCCTACAAGCTGCTTAAGTGGGTCACTATATCTTATTAGTTTACTGGCCCAAGGGCAATTTAAAAATCTGACTGAATTTTATCTGTGTACATAGCGCTTTAATCTTATTGCAACATATTTATGTTAGTTGCAGAGGAAAGCTGAATAATTTCTTTGTGATTAGAAAGTATTGGAATTCATGGGGAAATCGATGTACCTCTGAGAGCTTTGGCACTGAGCATAACTTTTACAAATGGGTGCGCACTTTGTAGGTCTCATTGCCACACTGGATCACGTTTTTCCAGGGTTTTTTTTCTCCTTCATTCTTTACAATTACTCCTGATAATTTAACTGTGGCCGTTTAGTCAGCAGTGTCATTACGGCATCAAATTAACTCCTTCTCAAATCAATACGAGCCTTTCTGCACATTTTCATGAGAGTGGAATCAGACCACAGGAACGAACATGACTAACAGGCCCTCTGGCCACCTGATACACCATTATAAATATGTAACTTCACAAAGAGCTCGGTTTCCTGGAACCACAGCTGCCAGGGACAATTTACTTTTTCTTTCCTCCACAACATACGAAGCAATAAAAGCAGGACATATCCCTATCTCCGGATTGGTGATGTTACCACCTAACACTCTCATGCTCAAAAATAAGAACTGGGATCTACAAGAAGACTGCAATTCTTGTCAGGAGAAGGAAAATCTTAACCCCAAGGATGTTAGTTTTAACTTTAACTTTTAACTTTAAAAATTCTGGATTAAAGGTAAAGTACACTGGCATACATATAATTAAAGATCTAGCAATTACCCTACCTAAAAAACTGTGGTATAAAATTATTTTTGTTCGTATACATGAAAAATTGAGACATCACTAGAGTAAGAGCAGATCAAATAAGATCATCGACTGTACGGTAGCTGAAAGCATACTGCACTTGCTTGGATTAGCACTGAGAGGACAGTTTTCTAATCCTAGGCAATATGCACACATGGATTTTTTGTGTTTGAAGAACAAGACAGCAACAGAAAGCTAGCAGACTCAGCTATTTACTGAATTAAAGAGAAATACTGCATGAAGAAGAGAGAAGAGCGGGGCTAAAATTAAGCTACAGTATTGTCTGAGAATATATATATGTCTATGGATCAGAACATTTCTGTAAGCTTTATTCCTTTTTCACTATGCTTCAGTATGGAACACATTAAATGTCATATAATCACAAGCAGGTGTCAAGGAGACGTATTAAAAGTAACATAAATCAGTGCTGAAGTCTCTAGCATCAAACAGTCAGCAAAAGAAGCAAGTTTATATCAAAATTAGAGAGAATTTCTGCCTGAAGGCTTAAGGTTCCCACCTCTTCTATTCACTTCATAATAAATCTGGGTGTTTATGTAATAGCGCTGTTTCTCTTGGGATGGACTTTATATCACTAAATTTATGTATCATTAGTGGTTTGTAATCAGGAATATCTCTAGAAGATCCAAATCCAGAAATAACATAAAGTTCCACTGACTGATTGAAAGGATAGAATTCTTAGTCCCTCAGTTACAGAAATGTTGTACTTCCTTTAGTTGTTCTTTCTAGGGAAGGCTCCTGAGATTATAAATCGACAGTTTATGGAGGCACTCTTGATTCTTAATCAATATGTCCAAGAAATTATTCAAAATAAGTTCTTCTAGAAGTCCTCCAAGAAGCCAGTTACATTGCAAAATAGAAGCTTGACGTAGGTGCTAATCCATGGGTGTGATAGATGTCTCTAATTTAGGATTTCCTTCTGTTGTAGATGAGATTTCTATAATCAGAAACCAAATTATTCCTCATACAATTGCATAGTTCAATCAATTCAAGATTCAAGAATCTAATGAGTAAAATCTTCAAAGTTTAGAGGAAGTTAAGAGTGCAATTTCCACATTTCTCTCTTGATTTGAGCAATGTGTGTTTGTGTGTGTGTGTGTTTTCACATTTCCACAGTTTTAAAATCTCGTGCAATGCAAGAGTTATCATCTTGCTCCTAAAGAAGAAAATACTATTCACTTCTCACATGCTGCTACAGAATCAAAGAATGTTAGGAGCTGGAAGGGACCTTGAAAGATCATCGAGTTCAACCCTCTTGCCAGAGCGGGGACCTAGAGTAGGTCACACAGGAACGCATCCAGGTGGGTTTTGAATGTCTCCAGAGAAGGAGACCCCACAACCTCTCTGGGCAGCCTGTTCCAGTGCTCTGTCACCCTCTTGGAAAGAATTCAAAGGAATTTTAATTTTCTGCTCCTAAAAACTAATCACATCTGTGAGTTTTAGTGAGAGAAACCACCTGCATTTCAGGGAAGAAAAAAAACAATGAAAATTATAAAATCAATTATTCCCCATGCATTAGACAAGAATAAAACAGTTCATAAATTCACATTCCCTGAATCCTAGTTAGTTAGTAGCTTGCATCTTTGAAGTTTTTCACCTAGGGGTCTTTTGGTTTGGATCTGAGGGATTTTTGACTTCTGGAGAATAAATAGTCAGGATAACTTATGAATGTGCTGTTCGAATATAGAGAACACTTGGGTATATATTTGTGCCGTAGGATTTTCTGCTTTGAAACAAATCATTGTCTTTTTTTTTTAGCTTTTATATTGGAAAGTTCTTTTATAACCAGAAGAACAAGCTGCACATTATATTCTCACATATTATATATTTATATTTTATCTTATTTTTAAAGGAAAAGTGGATAGAAATGAAGAATTTACAGCATGATGGATAACAGGGAGGAAAGCATCCAAGGACGCTATCTTTAAACAGATGTAATTAAGCATTTTAGAGAGCTGTGAAGCTGCTTGTAAAGGCACTTAAAGTGTGCCATGTGGCTGTTTCCTACATTGGACAGATATCCCACCTACCGCATTTTCACACTAAAAGGAAGTTACATTTTTCTGCATGTCCACATGTCTCCACTGTGTTTACTTTAACACATCAAAAGTGAAACATTATCTGTTATGACTTTGAATGAAAGATCTACAGGTTCTCTTGTTTTTTCTTCAGTGATATCTTACATATGGTGGAGAAAGGAAGAAGAAATGTAAAAATTCCCAGGCAACAGATAGGTAGATAAAACGTTTTTAGGTAGCAGCTGTTTTTCTCCTCCTGGTGCTGCACTTTCCCTTTTTGGCAGGGAGGTGGTTTACTGTTTTACCGAGGATTTCTTCCCATCTGTGATACATAACTGAGGATTATGAAAGAAAAAAAAAAAAGGTGTCTTTTGCTGAACTGACCTTCCTCATTATAAAATGGACAGTTGACAGCTGTAGGTGTCACTTTAAATTAGTTTTTTTATGTTCAGTTTTATTTTGGTGAGGAGCTTTCTCAGTTATCACTCACATAGATACGTGTCTTACCACAAAGCTTGAGCTTTTTTTGTGTGCGATACACGAATAAGCAGATCTTAACAAAAAAAAAAAGTATTCAACCTAGTCTCTTTCCATATTCCACTTAATCAGAATTTACAGCTTGTTATTTCAGCTCTGGCAGGCATCTGGTGAGAGAGGCAGGCAACTGATGCACTTAACAATTCTATTTTCTAGCATTACACAGCAAATCTAGAGGGAGCATTTTTATTTTGCTTTGCTTTTGCTATTTCATACATAATCTACATATATTTCATAAATATATTTTATTTTAAGTTTGAGTACTTTGAGAGTTTCACTGTTATATGGTGAATTAATTGTTAAGATAAGAAAGATCTACAGGTAGGGAAAATAAATGTACTAGTCCATTCTTAGAATCACAATGATAATTTAAGGAGAGATGAAGAAAGAAAAATAAATGTCAGATAAAATCTAATTGCCTAGGCAACATAGATCATGTCATCCAGTCCATGTCTTGCTTAACATAAAGCGATACAATCATAACAAATCCTTGTAGGAGGGTTTACATCTACATGTGGGAATTTTTCCATGTGTTAAATCTGTTCTTTAGAAAAGTAAGAATTATAGCTTTAGCAACTTCTATGCAGTTATGGAAATAAGCCAAACCAGTACAATGCTATTGTAGAAATCAATTGCACTGCATCACTGCATAGTTAAAGAACTATGTTTTACATAATTTTATTAAGCTTCATTGCGTTTCTACCTGTATCAATATGATGATAAACTAAATACAAATGATGAGTATCATAAATAAGTAAAATTTTTGCCAGGATATTTTATATGAACTATTTACACTCCAACATAGAGTACAAAAGACTGTACTAATATCAAGCATTCCTAACTTTTTCCTAGAAATTGCAAATATACTAGAAATCAAAGTTTGATTATCAAGTTTGATGTTCAAATTCAGATTTGAACATATCAGTATTGCTTACATATATTATATGTTGCTTTTCTAATTTACTTTTCAGTTAAATCTTTTTGTGGTGCTAAGAAGAAACCGCCTTATCTCTGTGAAGTGACTTATTAATCACCTTATTCACAAATCAGATGTAACAGAATCAATGATCAACTACCTCAGAGAACATAGGTTGCTCATACTCAAGCACTTAGGCATTTTTACCAGAACTGGTTTTATGTGCATAAATATAATCAAGAAAGAAGAAAAATTCTGAAACTCTCTCCCACGTTAAGGACAAACACAAGAGGCTGATAAAACTGGAGCTACATTATTCCTTTTTGTCCTTGATTATATACAAGAATCACTATTATTTGGATGGTGATCCAAATCCTCCATCTCTCCTTTTCTCCATCTCGCTCCATCTCTCCATTTTTGCAACGTCCTGCATGTCTGAGGTTTATTGTTTAGCTGGCTGCAAACAAGAGGGCACAAGCATTTCTTAACAACAGAAGCACTTGCTGAGAAAGTGGATAACTGGCAGTGGGAACAATTCAGCTTACTTTTCTGTCCTTCCCTAAGGACAATGCAAAAGTTACAGAAAAGACAGAGATCTACAGTTGGTAGAGTATACAGGCACTTTATTATCTGTTCATAGACATCTAATGCTTTGGCAGTCTTCCAAACATGCATATATAATGCAGGGAACCACTTTCCTTGTAAAAAAAGAAGTGTTTGCTGGCACAAATTTCAGACATAGTTGGCTATCTTTTAAATGAGCAACTAAAGCTCAGCCCCTGCCCAACGACCATGGATAAAGTGTCCTTTGTTATTCCAGCAGAGCTGAAAGGAAGGATTGAAACTTACTCTCCTCCCCCTGCCTTCACTTAAATCAGAACTCCTTAATTAGACATTTTCTTTTCATGCTTGATATACTTTTCCTGAATCATGAACATTTTTACTTAAATGGTAATAGTTTGTCTAATTTTGTGTCTGAAAAAAATTTTACAAATTAATACTTCACTCAGATTTGACTGGATTGATGATGTGTTACGTTATTTTTTCTTTTTTTTTTCCCCTCGGTAGTAATAATAAAAAATAATTGCTTATCAGAAGGCAGTTCAGATTGTGAACATCAGTTGTGTTCTCAGGCCCTAGGAAACAAGTTTTCACAAAACACATACAAATCCTGCACAAGCGGCACTTATTAGCTTCTTTCAGCTGAGAGGCTGAACGGCTATCGAAATGATCAGGCTGAGGCAACACAGATCTGTGCAGAGTTCATGCATTTATAAATGTCAGACAACTAGTGAGCCCAAAAATGAGCTTACAGCCTGTCATATAGTTTCCCTGTTATCAATCTAAACAAAATACAATGCCTGTAGAAACATGACTCACAAAGATTATTACTGATTTTTTAATCAGGTTTTCTGTTGCTTTTTTGCATGGGTTATTTTTAATTCTAATTACTCTCTAATCTAATATAAATAATTTTGGTTATCCCTGGAGTCGTTCAAATGATACAATAATTGCCTCTGTCTATGAGGAAAATACCACAGGCAAAGAGTGGTTCCAGGACCAAAGGTGACAAACGTGGAAGTCAACTGCATAAACATCAGCTCTATGACTGAACATAATGTTAATTGATGCTTGCTGTTAAAGTAGAACGGGCATCAAAACTAGCTTGTACTAATCACATTAGTTTCACTTACTATTACCTTGATCATTGTGAGGAGCAGCCTATGGACACTATCCTGTTGAAAGCAGTCGCGTCTATCTACCTGGACTGCAAATACATGCTTCATAGTGTTGTCTGCTCTCCATTTTGGACTAAAATTAATATATGGTCTCATAGAGGGCTAACAAAGGAAAGGCATCGACTTACATGTTAGACCATTGAAATATAATCACCCCTGATAATAAAGAAGCCTCAGCCAAGGAGATTTGGTTTATTCACACGGAGGTTGCCTGGTAACAGGCATTTGGCAGGTGCCTGTTATCATTTGATGAAAGCCGATCAGGGAGTCGCACTGAAGAAGACTGGATCATTATAAAAGAACAGCAATTTGCCTTTATGGCTCAAGTTGAGGGATCTAATACAGCACGTGTCTACTGAGATAAGAGTTAACTATATTTTCCTCATTGTAGAGGAAGAAAATTATCTTTTTACATCATCTTGCGGGAAAATGACTGAGCAAGAGTACGTAGGGGCTGTCCTGACGCTGCATGGACTGCTCTGGCCATTACCTTAAAGCATCTCCCAGTTTTCTGCTACTCTGTTGCCTCTTCTGCTTCTTTCTCAAGCAAAAGAAATCGAGTTCTGAAGTCCTGTACCATACCTCAAATACTCACCTTAACAAAAGGTTCTGATTTTACTAAGTGTCTAAGGGGAGAAGGGTGAGAAGTGTGGGAGGTGCTAGGCTGTGCTTTGTACACCTAAAACTGTAGGTTCCTATATCCAGAGATCTGACTATTTCAGAATAAAAGGCAGTCTTGCTCACATAGGAAACATCCATGTTATCAGTGACTGGATCCCCCAGTAGCTATTTAATAGGTAATGAGCAGGGGCTGCTCAGTCAGTTGCTATAACAAGGTCCCATGTTCTAGGTTAACTTTCTTTCTAAATAAGGAACTGGTTTTTTTCACCTTCCAAAGGCCTCTACAGTATGATTTACATTCTGTTACACTACAATTCAGGAGACTTATAAATAGAGTAAAGGACAAGACCCAAATAGCAGACACGCTAAAGTGAAATTTAGGCAGAATGTTTAGGAAAATTAATAAAAAAAAAAAAAAGTAGAGGAGAAAAAAAAGAAGTATAACCTTCTTAGGAACCTGAAATCATTTGGTATCCGATGTTAGCTGCCATAACCTTTTAGAAGAAGTAAAAACTATATTGCTGTCTGGAAGTAGTTCTATCTAGAGAATCTAGTTATTCCCTAAAACTCCTCAGAATTCTGCAAGCAGGTATTCCTGTATATGGTGAAAGAGCTGACTTATCCAACTACATGAAGATCACAGTTGGTCTATCCTCTTTCTTGGATGTATTTCAAGAGAAAAATAAAAGTGGTGTAGTAACTAAGCCATGGACAGGTTTTGACAAAAGCAAGTAGCTGCAGCCCTGACTGGGAAACCCCAACTGTGAAAGACAGCAATCTGTCTCTTTGGCTGACTTTGGCTGTTCGAAATAGACACCAGCTCATCTTCCTATTTCTCTTTCTCTGCCCCTGGCCATGCTGACAGATTTCTTCCCTCTCATCGGCCCTGGTTTTCACTGAAGTCCATTGCTTCCTACTTCATCTCATTGAATTAAAAAAAAAAAAAGTGCCCTTTTCTTTCTGATGTAGTTTTATTCCAAGATAGGTGACGTGAACAGTGGGAATGAGCTCACCCTCAGCAAGTTTCCTGACAACACCAAGCTATGTGGTGTGGTTGTCATGCTGGAGGGAAGGGATGCCATACAGCAGCGCCATCCAGGTGGGCCCATGAACCTCATGAATTTTAACAAGGCTAGGTCCAAGGTCTTGAACATGGGTCAGGAGAATCCCAAATACTTCTCTTTGGCCTGTAGAAGGAGAAGGCTCCAAGAACATCTCATATCAGCCTTCTATTATCTGAAGGAGGCCTACAAGAAAGCTGGAGAGGGACTTTTTCCAAGGGCATGTAGTGATAGGATAAGGGGTAATGGCTTTAAACTGAAAGAGGGTAGATTAAGATTAGAAATTAGGAAGAAGTTATTCACTATGAGCATGGTGAGGAACTGGAATCGGTTGCCCAGAGAAGTTGTGGATGTCTTGTCCCTGGAAATATGCAAGGTCAGGTTGGATGGGGCTTGAAGCAACTTTACCTAGTGGAAGGTGTACCTGCCCATGGCAAGGGAGGTAGAACTAGTTAATCTTTAAGGCCCCTTCCAACTCAAACCATTCTATGATACTACAATTCTATGACAGAGAACAGCTCCTTTGTAGGAGCCTGAAGAGCAACACAGCAGACAGAAAGTGCACATCATGATTGGAGAAAAGGACAATTTAATTTTTGCCAGCAGTGAGCTGTTTTGACTGCCTTACCTCATGTCAAGTAACTTTCTCCTGGATATTCCGGCTAACAGGTCAACTCCTCAAGCTGAGTTTATGCATTTTCTACTCTAAATCCTCCTTAGTCCGTACTCTGATTTTCATACAAAAAGCAGATGCCTAACTTCTAAGTACATCACTGCTTGCTTACCAACCAAATATCTTCACTGTGGCTCAAAATGAATACCAAATAAATTCCAATAATTATTTATAGAGATATTCATTCAAGAAATTCTGCAGTGTTGTTTTAACTTGTGAGCAAATGAATTTTAGTCATAGAGATGTCAAAGAGATCACATTAGACTTGGAACTTGAGTTGTTGTACTGAGTGGTGATATATTGCATACAAGATAGAAAGCAACTTGATGACAGGGTTACCAAAAGTCTTTGATGCAGAGGCAATTAAATGAGACAGTCAAGGCTCTGCCAAAACCCTTCCGAGTAAGAACCACTCACCCCCACACAATACTTTGTGCAAATGTCATGATAGGAAATTAATTTCGAACTTTGTATCCAGCCAATAACTCTTGTGGCAGCTTTCTTTTTTTTTCTTTTTCTGAGAGTGTGACTTTGGGAAAGGTTTCAATGGTAAAAAAGAAGAATTTAAGGTGGTGGTTGTTTTGGTTTTTTTTTCCTGAAAGTATATTTATCCTATCTTCTGCTCAAAAAGATTTCGAGGCCCAGTGAGTTGTTCTAACTAATTTAAAGTCTGTATCTTAAATTTTAGGTAGAAAAGTATTGATTTGTCTACTTTCTGTGAGCCAAAGGAGAGATGAAATTTTATTTGGAATATTCTTCTCATATTATTCTCTCTCTAAAAACCTTTCATTTCAGTGACTGAATGAGAGTGTCTCTTGTGGGTACTTAGAAAAGTCTGGAGCAGAAATCCTCCTAAATTTCTATCTTATTAACACAATAGCTTTACTTATTCTGGAATTAGGTTTCAAAGTTATAGAGGCATTTGAAAATGCAGATAGATCACAGGGGAATTGACAAATGCCCTTGAACAATTAGTTTCCACTCTGATGCTGTATTCAACATGTCTGAGAAAAGTGCTTACCTGCACCCTTAAGTATATGACTTTTACCTTTTCATAAACTAGCTCTCTGTCTTAGACTACAAGCATATATATTATAAGAGTATTTTGTTTCATGTGTTTCTCGGGTAGCTAGGCAGAGCTATGCACAGTGTATGTGCCACTGTACATTTTGTAACTCTACTTGCAAATGGCAGAAACGATGGAAACAAAGCAGTTCATGTTTATCACACTTCTGTAGGGGGGCTGCGCTCTCTCTTTTTACTGATTTTCTGTACTGTTTATAGCAAAAAAATCTATGAAAACAATGTAAGCAAATTATAGTTGTTACTTTTCACTTCGATCTTCCACAACAAAAATGGAATTTAAACAATCTGCTGAGGACATTTATGTGAATGAACCATTTCTTTTAGGATAGAATAAAATTTTAAAATATTTAATTTTTTATTCCCCAAGCTATAAATTTCAGATCATCTGTTTCTATAAATCTGATATTTAGTGGATACAGATGACAAGCTGTTCAGTAGGAAGAACTGTTCAAACATTTTTTGTTTCTTGAAGACAAATACCTTTGGAAGTCTTCTTTGGAAGAAGAATGTGTTCGTGGCCAGGTCTGACTTACCATACCCCATAAACACCTCTAGCATATCCCATGAATACCAAACTAATAGCTTTTAAGATGATGGATCCTCTGAGGTCTCTTAAAGTGCTTTATCCTTCAGTCATTCCTCAAGACAAGTCTGTATATGTGTAGCTGAGGAAAATGAGTATACTGGGTTTTGGTCACCCCGAGCGCTCCTCAATATGCTGGAAACAAATCTCAGACAAGTTCTGAACATCAGGAGACACCTCCAGGTTTAGGGAGGTTGTTAATCAAGCACCTCTCTTGTTTGTAAACCTAAGATTTGCTCCTTGGTTTTGTTTTTAATAACTGTTTCCAGAAGATGAGCAAAATCACTATTGTCAACAGAAGACTGTGCATGTGTATTATGTGCATATCTGTGTAAAATGCATCACTTCTTGTGAAACTGAAGCTGAAAGAGCTAAAGCAATAAGGAAAAAGAGAGAAGAGACTACTGTATGCATAATTAGTGAGGTCATATCTGGTATATTTATGCTGCTCTGAGGTCTGATCTGTACAAGAATATTGAAAAATTGGACAGGGTTTAGAGATGTGCCACAGGAATTACTTCTGATGAAAATGTTGATGAAAGTCATCCAAAAGAAGACTGGATCATGCTCTACAGGATAAAGGAGAGGTCTCCTTCATCTTTGAAGGTCATGAGAGACAAATTTTGCCTCCAAGTATATACCTGGAATAGAGATGGTAGTTTATCACCATATGATGAAGTGGGTTATGTATCATGGGGGATTTTTAAATGAGAATGATGAAGTTTTGGCTTTTTTTGGCTTTTTTTTTCTCTGAAGCATACTCTAGTTAAACAGCTAATTACTAGATTCTGTGTAGGAGCAATAGATAAACACTATTCCCTTTCCTCTGAAAAAGTTATGCAAAATGAATCTGTGGATCCCTTCTGGCTTGTTATGAAATATTGGGAGCTATTCAGTTCAATATCAGACAACTAACAGGGTGCGGTGTATATATTATTAATAAGATAAAAAATATTAGATGTTCTTATCTTTGCAATAAGTAAAAAAGGCAAACTCTGTAACGATTTGTCAACATTCTTGCATCCTTTTGAAAAAGAAATCTATTCAGCCAGTTCAAATTCACTGAATTAAATTTTTCTATTCAAAAGCAAAAAAAAAAAAGACCCCACCAAAAAAAAAATCCTGTTTCTTTAGTATCTATATTATCTTTACATGTTATAATGGCTATACACACGCTAATTGTAAGCCATAATGATCTAGATTTTGATCTCCCTATTCATAAGTCTGAGGACATCTCATTTTTCTATCTTTCACAAAGCATATTGTAATATACTTAAATATTTTTCAGATAAAATTAAGCAATCCACTTCGAAACCTAAAATACTTCACAGTACAAAGAAAAATATTGGAAGAAGAAAATTCCCCTTAAGAAACACCTTCCATCTCATCCCACCTGCCTTCTCAAAAACCTACACAAGGATCTCCCAAGGATCTTTAGATTTTAAAGGATTTTCAGGGGAGGTCAGTACTGTCTATAATTGAGGCTCTGGTCCACCTACATAAATTCAGACAATTTCAGGAATGCTTTCTGGTAAAAGAGCATATCTCCACAGGCAGCTGCCACTCAGGTTCTTGATGAAATATAGTTTTGAATTTTCTCTCTTGAGCCACTTGCTCATCCATTGGCCCAGCCATCATTCTTGGTATTGAAAACAATTCACTGGACTTTAGAAGACAGAAACAAAACCAGATGTGTGAAAGATGTTCTCTTCCGAGTAGACAGAGGAGAGCTGAAATAATTCAGAGCTATTAGAGCATCCTCCTCTGCCTGTTTAGCAATACTGCATTATAAAGCTGTGCACTGTAAAGCTGCTCCTGTTTTCTACTGAGAGAGGTAGCTGCATTTCAGTGATGCGTGAAGTAATTAATCTATGTAGCTTATAAAGCACTTAGAGTTCCTTTGGGATAAAAAGCACTTACAAATGTAAGGTATTAGTATTTCTTATGTGTTTAAGTTGTCAAATCTTCTTACTTTATTATCACTCAAATCAGCTTTAGAATTCACTTTTGCAGTGAAACCCACAATGGCTAATTCACTTCAATTAAAAATCTATTGCTTGCACATCATCTTTAATGGAGGCAGGTGCTTGGGTAGAATACCTCCTTGAATCTCACTCATGCAAAATGCTGCAGTGGACCAGCTTTCCTGGCATTTCTATCCATGTGCAGGAGCAAGCAGTTCTTTTGACTGACTCACGATCTGAAAATCCTTTTGCTGGGGTCGAAAAAACATTTGGGTTTGTCTGCTTTTCTTCTTCAGGATTCGCTACCAGAAGGATAATGAACATATGCAAGGGTTCATTTTGCACATACTTTCTTTCCCCTGTTCCTCCTCACTCTCCTCCCACTCTGCAAGGTTTCACTAAGGATAGGATGTCGCAAATGCCATTTTCTAATCCTTCACCCAAATGTCATTTCAGTAATTCTTAAGATTGCTGAAGAAAGCTTATACGAGACTTTCTAGTTAAGTGTTTTAGTGTGATGGGACTGTGGCTGACACATGTCAGCACCTTCTATGATTTAAAAGGGGGCAGAAATGCTTAGAAAGGGGCATTAGCATATGTGCTCTCACTGCAGATGTAAGGCTGAAGTTGGAATGGGGCGGGATATGTATAGAGGTTGGAGCATCACAATGAAAATAATTTTCTAGACTTTATGATTTTGTGAAATACTATTCACTTTATTCAGTAAAGTCTAACTGAAAGAAGCTTATTATTAAACAAAACAAAAATTCAAAACAAATTACAATAATTAATTATTTTAGAAATTTGTGAGATTCAAAAGACTATCCTTCAGAAATCAAGTATTACAGCCTAATAGCTTTTTTCTGACTGCTAAAACTGCAAGTCACCGTGGCTTAGAAAGCAGCTGTAATTGCATGATCTGAAGATATATTTCTCAGATCTAGGCAATAATTTGCATGCTAAGCATCCTAAGAATGTGAAACCATTTGGTCAATAATCCATATTCCTTAAGATTTATTTCTCTTTTAATTAATATTGAAGCTTCAGTTGTAGAAAAAGAATGCCTAATGATGTACTCTGAGTCTTCTTAATGGGAGACCATCATGTGCGTTACCCTACCATTAAAAAAGTGAGTTGTGACAGATTTAGCTTTAACTCTGAATTTCCTGGGTTTTTCAGGCTCAAACAAGACACTTAATATTACTTTAATGTAGTTTTTGGTGGTATAATTCTTCTTAATTCTGTCCATTGCAGCCCTTTGATACTTTATGAATTACTTATCTCACATTAATAAGGCTTAACATGGAGTATTAACCTCCTATACATTCCTAATTAGTTTTTAATGAATTTTAGTTTCCTTGTTAGAAAAGGAGCTAGCTAACTAACTACCACAAATTTAATCTCCATTACTGGAGCATAAGACAACCACCCCTGGGGATGCATGTCCTTGAGATTTTCATGTTAAACAAGCAGCTTTATAAAAGAGTCAAGGAAACTTCATGCATGTGTTTTGGCTTACTCCTTCAACTTTGTCGACATAATGAGTCCTGAACTATTTATAACGAGTGACACAATACACTGTGTAAGCTTGAAGAGAGTTTGATAATATGTTAAGATACAGCAAAAATTTAAAAGGTCAAACTGCTATTCACTGACAGCCTGATACACTGGAGTAGGAAGGGAAGAGAAGGTGAATTAGGGCATTTTCTAATATATGGTTTAGTTCAACAACAGTCATTATATTATGTGCAATGGAAAACATAATTTCCTTTATTTGACATGATAGTCATACTTTTCCCCTGAATATTTTTTATGTAGATGAATTTTAAGAAATATATGTATGAGCTATAATTACTTTTTGGGCATAGTACAAACAAACATGTTGGAAGTAACTGTTTTGCAAGGGAGCTACTGAAATACAGGATACATATTTTTTTTTTCTTTTTTGGTGGCAGCACATTAGAGAAATATAAATGTGAATAAAATTTATGAACATCAGGATAAGTAAAACGAAAAGAAAAACATCTCGTTATGAGCTACAGCAGTAGCTCAGTAACGAATTACAGAAAGGTTTTCACTGACAATATACAGGACGCTGTTGAATCAGCGCTCAGTGCTGGCATTAAGTCAGAGAAGGACAAATCCTCTAAGCCCTTTGGCTCTGTTGGGAGGGTGCTACAAGGAGGATGTTCTTCATGTTGTTTCTTTGATTTCAGGATTTGATTTCCTTGTTGATTTACAAAAGCCCTATGATTTTGCATTCAGCATATACCACAGGAGGTATAGTCAGTCCCTTAAGCATCTCCTGGGGAATGGGGTAGAAGGTGTGACTCTGCGGTTGGTGAGGGAGGTCTGCAGTGGAGGGCTGTTACTCACAGACTTGTCTTCTCTGACATTGTACTACCAAGCAGACAGGCACTCTTGGCATTGCACGTATGACCTTTCAGAATGAGAAGACATCTGAAGAGCTACAGTTGAGTGAATACCTATGTTAAAGTGGTCAGCTGCAACTGCATATGTTGGACAGTTTTTTAAGTGTACGTAGGCATTTCCTTACAGTAACACTAATTGTATTTAGTTCATTTCTTTTTGTCAACAAACACTGTTCTAAACAGTGAAAATGTATATATGTATGAATACATATTATGAAAACTTTCTAAATGCAGAAATCCAATACTACTCAAATTAATTAAAAATATATTATTTTGAATTCCAGAACCCTTTCTACAGTGTTTTTATGTATTTTCCAATCAGAGAAGGATTATAAATATGTAATGCTTCTCATTTGTGATGGGGAATAGTCACTGTGCTAGGCAAAACCATATAGCTGAGTATTTTAACAGCTGAATTTCCAGATCAAAAGCACAGTCTCCTCTGCAGATCAAGACCAACATGAAATTCTGCATATGCTGTAGATCTTACTGGGACAAAGACCTGGCACAGTGGTCTCTGTATCACCACTGAATTTCACTCATTAATCTTTTACTTACAGATAGCAGTAATAAACAGAGGGTTATCATGCATTCATTAATTATGCTGCACATTGCATATTGAGACCTATCACTGTGTAGCAGCTGATGGGAAACAGAACAGCTGAAAATGAAAGGCTATCCAAATCCATGAAATGCTAGAGGCAACTTAATCACTGAGCCTGACACACAAAGTACAGACACCGTATACAGATGTGGTTTAGCTGGGTTCACAACCTTATTAACTTGATTCATCTAGAGGTTAGCAAGTAATCACTTGTACAGTTTAGATCATCAATCCTCTCCATTAGAGGCTGTCATCAGCCCATGACCCATCCATGAATGCCCTCAGCCAGTGTGAGGCCCTCTTGCTCTTCACTTTGTGCGATGGTTCAGGGGAAAGGGAGTACACTCTTCATTATTCAAAAAAAGCAGTAGTTATGGGAAAGTGTTTCTTTTCCCTAAATCCAGCATCAGGTGATCAGGGTGTAACAAGCAAGCCAGTGCACTAGACAGCGGCTGCTGGATAGAATTATCTTAGCTTTCATCAACCCCTCAGTTTTCCAAAGGGTTAAACCAGCCTTGTCTAACTACTTCCTGGTTTGAGAGAAATGCCATTGATTCTTCATACCGTTCTAAAGACTAATATAACACCTGGACTACAAAACGGGCTTACTTGTTCTTCGTTCTGTTATGCAAGTGATTGTTATTGCCCTCTCTCTCCCCTTGTCTTCCAATTACTGTCTCTTCTTCACTTGAAGAAACTGCTGCTGACATAAAAAAATATTTTCACTTCACTCATTAATACTTCTTCCTGTATTTTCTTAAAATACTCAATTTCCTGCCTCAGAATGCCTATGCCTTCTGTTAATGAGAGAAGATACAGACCTGTCTAGGATAAAGGTGGAAGCCGATGAGCTTTTTCAAACTTTCCTTTGCTAAGCCTTCCCTCTCATCTCTGTTCTGTGCTGGTACAGACAAACAGTATTTCTAATCACAGCAGTAATACCTGAAGCAAAATATGAACCTCTCCAAAGACCTTATTTATTTTCTCTAACAGGAACACATAAATACGAGAGCTAGCTTTAAATATATAAAAATACTATTCACTGAACAGCACATAGATATTTTTTGGCAGGAAGAACGGGAATTGCAAAAATGCTTCTCTGCAGCTACACGGGTAGATGGCTATTGACTGCTAGCTTGATTGGTGGATGAACATCTTGGGTTTCAGTCATTATAAATGATCTACATACATACCAACTTTGCACCTGTAATCACATTGAGACAAACCAAGTTGATTCACCATTCATGTCAACATTATACCGTTAGGTTTAGTCATGACCCTTCGATATATATGCTTTATTAAATTTCAAATAAGTCTTAATAGAAATTTTGCCTCACTCTTAAACATGATATTCCTGTAAAGCACACAGGAGCTTCTAAAAAGGACTATGTTAACTTTTGTCAATGATCACATTACAGTGAATTATGATACTTCCGTGGTACTACTTTTTTTCTTGACCATCTGAATTGGCCAAACTATGTCATATGTTCATTTTAAAAGACTAGTCTTACAATTATTCACAAATACAAGTACAACAGCACCAATAAAAATGTAAAACTGAAAAATGTTATTTTTACGAAACTGCAGCAAAGGCCTCATCAAGTGCTCAAATTGCCATTGCAACTTTTGGCAAGTCATTCAGTAAATATTGATCTTTTTGGATTTTACAAACTTTCACATATATGACAAAATCTTTAGCATTTTGAGCATTCAAACTGTCTTCTATTGAACACATTTATCACTGACAAACTTGAGAAAATTGTCTAATAAATGTTATATGAAAAGACAAGAAGAAAAAGAAACAAAAGTAGGACATTACTATATGAACAGTCATTCATTTTGAATACAGTAAGACAATTTCCTACAAGACAGGAAGGCTGAGGGTGTTGCTACAGTCAGTAGGAACGGACTGTCTATCCATCAAAGCTCATTTTCAAGGACAGAATAAATTAAAAGTTGTATTTGAGTTTATTGATCTAACTTTGATCTTAGCGTTGCTTTGAGCAGGGTGTGTGTGTAATGAATGACCTTCACAGGTGCCTTTTAATCTAAATAATTCTATGAGTTTCTGAAAGACTGAAAAGAGGAAGATAAAAGCAATGAGGAAGGAAAGAAGGAAAATTAGGCTATGAAAGGAGTAGTTGGTTTAGGGTAACAAGCTTTTCTGTCAGAATAAATAGCTCATTGGCAGGTGACAAGCACGTTTAAGGAGAAAGAATACATTAAAAATAGCTTGACGACATTGATGATCTCTAAGGCATGTATAGTAGTTCCTTCAGTGTCTGCTTCTGCTAGTGGAGTCTCAGCTTCAACCTTGCTCCTCACCTAAATTTCTTTCTCTTTTGACTTCTCAGTGTCTTCAGGGAATTTTTCACTCATTGAGATGATTACTGTTGTTTGCATATTCTTCTCTCAACAGTTTCAGGATGACATGAACTATTTGATGGCTTTAATGTTATTCAAATGAGTTCTTGCCATGACACTCGAATTCTCATGAGATTATTTAGGTTAAAGCTAGTGATTCAATGCTAAAATCAGCATCCCAGATTCTATTCTTCAGGCTGTTTGAGAATGTGACTTTACCTTTTGCCCAGCTTTTTCTTCTCTCCAGTATGTGAGACCTTGACTTTCTTGAGTTGGTATTTTTCTCATTTTGATCCATGCAGTCCTGTGCTGTACAGAGGCGCATATTTGCAGTACGGCTAGATTTGCTTCCTTTGGTAAAGCTGAACTACCCAAAGGTGGCATGCCTCTTCTTGCTTTACTCTGTCACAATCACACACCCATCATTTCTAAACCACAGATAAGGAAGGTTGCTGATTTATAGGAAAGGTCATGGCCTATGCAACATTCATAAACACTGCTGTTGATCCTAAGTGAGGAATAGCTAGATGCATGCTTCTATTCAAGAAATGGTGCTTAATCTAATTCTCTGTTTGCAGCAAGTCACTCTTCACAGTACTGTCACAACGCTCATGCTTAACAGATTGGAGATAGATTTTATACTGCTGAATATCACAATGATCTGTTTCGAAAAGTGATGAATGGAATAGCATGGTTGAAAAGACTTCTGTGCGCAATCCCACTGTCTACATTGCTCAGTCTTTTGCCAGTTTTGCCGGTAGGCTCCTAAACTCACATGTCTGAAATACTGAAGGAAGATCACAATTTATGTTTATTCATGTTTCATTTCCAAATGGTTTTGGATAGCATGAACTGAAATCACAGATTCAAAACAAATCTGAATGCAGAAGTCTAGAACAATGGGGTGATGTTTTCTGGGTTTTGCCTTGGTTTTGCTTTTTATTTCAGGCATAAAAAATAAGGAAACGTTGAAAATGCAAAAGTAAAATACACACTTTGAAGAAAACAGCATATATATAGGTTACTAAAGTTGAATAGCTCAGGGATCAAAAGCTTATAAAGATACCTTTCTCTTAAAAATCTCCTTAAAATAAAACAGTTTCATCTCATTTTAGAATAAAAATGTGTGCCACCAACAGTATTAAACAGGAGAAAGAGAGGAAGGAGGAGAGGGACTAGTATAGAAACCAATGAAACTGAATCAATAGAGGTGAATCAAAAACACCAAGGCAAAACAAAAACCCTAGAAAAACAAAAAAAAAACCCACCTTGTCTCAGAGAACCAGAAAGATCTTTCCTTCTTACTCT
>VWZK01008109.1:24380-45350 GCA_013396935.1 Baryphthengus martii
CTCTTTAGCATATCCAACTTCTTGGCAAAAGATCTACACAATAATACATATTTTTAATACAGACAACTGAGAAGAACCTTTCTGTATTACTATAAATATTTCCTAGAGAGACATTTTTCTTCCACCCCACCTCCACCAAATAAACAAATTAAAGTTTAAGTAAAGTACTCATTACTCATAGAAATATCTTCATTCTGGAAAACTGCTACAGAATAAATCATTCCTGGTGATGTTTACAAATAGTTATTTGGTTACCTAGGTATTTAACATTACAATTTACTTGAAATTTTGTCATCTAAAAAAAGTCTCTGACTATTTGTGGAGTGTGGTAATTAATGCCTATTGGGAGAAATTGCTAGTCCCAGTAATGAATGGCCACTGGAATCTGATCCAGATGTAGTAAATCACAGGACAAGTCTGAATGTTGCATTAGAGCTTTTTTATTCTGCAAACAAGAATGGAAATGGATCTGTAAAATGCAAACTTTTTTTGTTTACCCTGTAATAATGCAAACACTTAGCACATTAAATTCACGTTGAAGCCTATGAGTTGCTTTATATATATATTTTCAATAATTGTCATATGATCTCTTGCATATGTATCTCTTGTGTAAAGTTATTACCTGTAGTATTCTCAGAAAGACCAAGAGCCTGAGTCAGAGAAAAGGAATGCTCTAACGTGATTCACTGCTTTGATTCATTTTTCTAGCCAGTGGGCTCCACTTACTGAGATACATTCATAGCAGCCTAAAAAGCTTTCTTCCCTTTTAAAAAATATGTTTGTATAAATTATTTATAAACCACTGCCATTACACCATAACTTGCACTGATTTTCCATCTGTTCAGCTGCATGACAAAGTGTACTTTCAGAATTACAGGCAATCAAAGTTTGAGGTCCAATCCATCCCCGTATTTATGGGACTTTAAGATCTTAAGTGAAAAACTAGTTCCACATCAAGTTGACCTATTGAGTCAAACTGTCAGTATGATTCTTCAAAGGAAGGAAAAAGAAAGAGTAGTTCAAAGCAAGCGATTTCTATGTCATGAGCTCTCATTAACTCAGCTTTTTCTACCAAGGGTACCAGATAGTACTGTAGTGTGGACCAGTGCGGCTATTAAAACTTTCCTCAATTGCTGAATTACAGGGTTATTTAAAGGTAAAGCTATATGGACTGAATGGAATTGTCACCTAGGCAATCACTTTAAAATTATTTCATTGACTAATGCTCAGTCTGGCAAGAATTGTCTTTCTCAGAATTTTCAATTTAAAAGAAATTGAATTATTTATTCCCTTCACGTCAAGTCATATTAATTTTATTATCTTTGAAATTAAAAAAAATTGCCTATTTTAGAATAGCAACGTCAATCCTGTGAATAAAATCTTGCATTCTTCTTTTGATATTTTCCCTGGGAAAAAAAAAAAAAAAGTAGTATCTAATTTAGCTGGCACTTCATCTATATCTTAAATTATTTGACTTGGAGGTATAAAGTGAGGTATTCTGTTTGCCTAATCCAATGGTCTAAATTCCCTAAGAATCAGAGGAGATGACCAGAAAATTTACGATTGTAGATTTAAGATTCAACTACTATTTGAGTATCTCCAGAGTTAAGCCCAGCTCACTAAAGTAAAGGGCGAACTTACTCAAGTGTGAATACAAATAGTCAACTGGGGTTTTCCAGCCTCTTGAAAGCCAATCTGTCTGATCCTAGACTGACCTATGGATCTGGATGTGCAGGGATCTCTCCTATAAATGTAGATTAAATAGATGTATCTCATTTTTCTTAAGCACCTAAACACAAGTCCACGGGAATCCTGTTTTAGAGCTTCCTCTCTCCTTCTTCTATCTTGAAACTAAAGCAATGTACAACCAAAAATACAAGAATCATAGGTCCAGACATAATACGCTACAAGCTGGCCTGTACCTTAATCTAGTGTTAAGAGTAATCAACAAGGGAGCACAAAATGTTCAGATCTTCTATTCTCTGAAAGGTTATATATCTCACAATATTAATTACAAAACAAAAACAGAACAGGAAAAAGCATTTTCTCAGAGTACAGATGTATTAATCAAATCTAGGTATACATGTAATTCACAGCCCTTAAAACTGGGCAGATAGGCTGATATCTTGGATTTTGAAGTTGTCAGCAGTATTTAGGTAGATCTCATGCCAGCTAAAGTCAATACAAGGTGAAGGAAAGGAGTGTAATACAAGATCATATATTCATACTTATACCACAGATTATTTTTTTTGTTAAAAAAAATACCAAAACAAATATCGTATTTTCTGTGTTACAGGCAATGAAAAAAAGCTTACACGCTGCCCAAAGGGAACCTGATGGAAGAATGGAGATAAGGATAATAGAAAGGATTAGAGAGTAATACCATATCATTAGTTGATTAGAAAGTCAAAAGAACAGGGGAATGGGTTTAGATTTCAGGTCGCAAGAAAAAGATTAGGAAGGGAAGTAATTGTTGACCTTCATTCATAAGTAATACCCCTTTTTTGAGAAAAAAACCCCTCCATACATGCATCAGTACTTGTAATCAAAGAAAAGGATATTAATGTCATTATTTTCTGCACCTGATGGTCAGCATGAAAGACTATCTATTGAGGATTTAATTGAATACCCATATGGTAGTGAATAGCTGAGTTCATGATCAATCTCAGATAAAATTTAGAAATGTATTTTTGTAAGTGTAACAGAAAAAGAATTTAGCCTGCCATTGTAAGAAAGCTTGATTTTTGTTATGTATAATGGGGAATATCTAAATTTATTATTTTTTAAGAAATAATAGTGTAAGAAAATAATAATACTAAAGGCAACTATGTAAACAAGTCATTTTGTATTTGAACCAATTAAAAACACAATATACAGTCAACCCTTAATTAGGAATCTGGTTAATGTTGCATGTTAAGAGCTGGGATTTTTTCCCCGTGATTTAAAGCAGGAGCTTGACTCCTCTTTACTTTGACCAGAATCATAATAAAGAAAGGTACCACAAGACACCAGAGGAGTGGCCACTGGTATGTAAAGCGCTGAGGCTACTTGGGACTCCTAGAAAGCATCTGCAATAATTAACCAAACAGAAACAGTACCAACTAAAAAACCACATTCCCATGATTATTTATGCTGTCATACTGACAACACCAACTCGGATACCATTTTGCTTCAACCCAAAGAATGGTCTGTCTTAGATCAGCAAACATTCTCATTGAATAGTGTTGATGCATCCATGTTTTGCAGGACAAGAGATTTCCCTATAAGACTACAAGCAGTGCCATGCCAGTCAGAGGATGTCTCCTGTCCCGTTCTGTGTTATAAGTACAGCCCTGCAAAGGAACCTTCCCTCACAGCTGATAAAACAAGAGTTCCAACAAGTACTACAAAAACGAACAAGTAAGAAACTTGATGCACGGCTGTAATAGCGTCCCCTGCGTCTATTACCATGATCTTGGTAACATTGGTCTTGAGATACAGCAAAGCCCAGATAAACTATCTAATGCTTCACTCGTCATCTTTAAGTTGCATGGAGCGCTGGAATACATATATATATATGCAATATAAAAGGCAGCAGCTTCTATCCATCATAATATAAAAAATATCAAAAGAACCTCAGACAGCCATACAAATCTAATGAAAAATTTTAACTCCACTAACCTGTGTTTCAGAATAATTTTGCACAGCCATGAACTGTTTGCTGTCTAAGATCACACTACAGTTGAGTTGAATTGAAACGCACTGTGGTGGAATGGCAGGTTTGTTTCTTCTACTGGACACTGAGCATCCATTAGATTGAAAGTAGTATTAAGCAGAAATTTAAAATCAAAAGATAATATTAAAATAAAAACAATAAATCACCTCTCAAAGAAAAAATCTCAACAATAATCCCATTATTTACATTTTTAGTTTTTTGGATTTCTTAAAATGGTATAAATTGTTCTGTTTAAAATTAAAAAAAAAAGTACTCATGGAACAATTTTTTTAAAGTAATAATTTACATATTTATCTTCTAGCTTTAGCTATCAACTTCTTTTAAAAGTGATAAGGATTTTAAAAAAAACAAAAATATTGTAAACAATCAAACGTCAAAATATTCTCATTATTTATATAGGTTTATCGAAATATAAGTACTTCAATGCAATCACATAGAAATATGTATTCTTTAGTTTTGTGTATTTGCAGTTAAGCTAAAGAACCTGAATCGTTATTGCTCCAAAACTGCTTCTGTAAATTAATCTCATAACTTAATTTGAGGAAAAATCAAATGAACCAGTGGATTTTTAACATCATAAGCTCGGGTGGACTTCTTTCCCTACTGTTTAAGCATTTTCAATAGTAAACATCTGAACTTATGCTCCAGATTAATTAGTTTCTTTTGTAGCATCTTGATTAGCTTTAGGCTGACAGCAATTTGCAAAATTTTCCTTATTTCCTTATCTTTCATCTTGGACATTTATTTTTCTGTTTAATTGCTTTCACAGAAAAGTTTTTTGAGATAGTTTAAATATTATTCTCAAAGTCTGTAGACTGTTCTCTATTTCAAGATACTTTTGTTTCCACTAAATCTGCTTTCTTTAAACTTCCTACTGGAAAGTATTATTTGTAACACCATCCTTTAAATCTCTCTCTGTTGGTGCATCTGATGGGAACCATCAATAATGTAGCTTTGATAGATCAAATTAATTAAGTCACACCTGAAGAACTCTGAATGAGATAGTAACCTACTTTTCTCTCATTATGATGTCACTTGGCTTGTTAGTCCTCCTGCTTTAATAGTTATATTTCTGTATTCTTGAATGAGAAGAGATATGTCTTTTTCATTAATACGTATTATTAAATACTAACAATGTACTGAGAACTTTACAAGGCTAAAAATAAAGGTATTTTCCCTAAATTTTACGTTGATAGAAACTGGTAGATCCTGGTTGAAAGAAAAAGTCACTCACCACATCCTACAAATAGATTGATGCGATATCTACCTACTTAAAACCTCCTCCCTTCAGTTTTTATTGCTGGATGAGAGATGGAATATCTCACTGGTCAGTTCAGGTCAGCTGTCCTGGCTGCGTCCCCTCCCGACTTCTAGTGCACACCCAGCACACTCACTGGGAAACAGAGTGGGAAATGAGAAACTCGTGATGCTATGCAAACACTACTCAGCAATAGCTAAAACAATGGTGTTTCACCAGTATTGTTTTAGTCACAAATCCAAGTATAGCAACATATGGGCTCCTGTGAAGAAAATTAACGGCATTCTAGCCAGACCCAGTACAATATACAGAGTTATAATTGCTAGCAATGAGATTATTACTGATCTACCTATTCGTATTCATAAATTATTCCCAGCAAAAACATGTATTTGCATGAAATTAAATTCAATAGTATCAGTAATTTAGAGGAGAAAAATAATATTATATTGTAATTATCCCAATACCAGTCATTACAAAGCAGAATGGTGATTACACTTACAGAAATCTAAACACATCGAAGTACAGAAATACATCTGAAAGACTGAAATTATTTTAGTCCCAAGTCATAGCACTAGGCAGGAACTACAAGACGGTATTTGAGACAATTTCTTATAAGTATTTCAGATTAAATTGCATGTAGTTTTTTGGGGTTTTTTTGTTTTTGTTTTTGTTTTTTTTTTCAAATTGCTTTTCATAATATCCTTTTTATATTATTGAGAGGAAAAGTCTTTCATTAATTTGAAAGGCACCGGGAATGCTGTAGATATTGTTATCATGAATACAGATTAACACTATTATGAAATATTTCTCTTCTTTGCATGTGTGGAGAAAAAAAGAAATAAAGCAACGTTTCTATAAATGGGAAGCTTAAAGATTTTACAGTTCATACCTAGCTTTACCTTTGCCTGAAGTGCTATGCAGAGAAAAAAAAAAAACAAACAACAAACAAAGTGTTGCTACTTAAATACTCAGAACTCTTGGTGGTCTCCTACATTTTAATGATTTTCTTTAAAAGGAGTTGGAGAGCCTGCCACATAATATGACCATGTGAAAGCAACAAAACGGCATTGTATAACGTAACTTCTTCTAAGTTGTTATGTTTCCATTGAAACAATTCTTAACAATAAAGGTAACACAGAGTTATAGAATCATAGAATAGATTGGAAGGGATCTTTAGAGGTCATCTAGTCCAACCACTCTGCAATAAGCAGGGACATCTTCAAGTAAATCAGCTTGCTCAGAGCCCCATCCAATCTGACATTGAATGTTTTCAGGAAACATGTTAGGTTAAAATGTAAACGATGCAGTTACAAATATATACATCATAGTCAAATACTATGTATTATATATTTGTTCTGTAATTACTGTTGTTTATTCTCACCATTCAAACTCTTGAGAATTTAAATGGAACATCATTGCTTCTAAACACTACCAATCTACCAACTTGTTGGGGTTTTTTCCCTTTAACAACCATGTGAGGCACCACTGACAACTTTATTGCATCTCTTGAATTATTGAAACTCCATGTGCTTGTCAGGGTGGATTGACACTGCTGTCACAGTGCTACACAATGACACAAAAAAACTAAATCAAATAAACCTAATTCCGGCTATTCAGGTGTGCCTCTCAACCAGACAAAAGCAATCTTATCCATTAAACTGTATTGATAAAACACAGCAAGGCATTTTGGTTTTTTTCTTCTTACTTCAAACAACTGTATTTGTCAATTGCTGGCACTGCAGCAAAAGACCCAATGACTGGTGCATACATCAACAGTGAATTCAAGAACCTTTCAAAATGGGGCATGTCTTTTCTGTAACCACAAGTCACAAAGAGGTAGAGAGCTGATTTAGCATTAACCTGGTCCTGGACCAATGTACAGGCTTTCATACATAATTCAATTTATTCTTTTTCAGTCTATATTGAGGGTTTATAAATTTTATTTTTTTTCAGGCTCAAAATTTCTCCTGACTAACGGTTATGTTATCATACTTGAGTCACAATGGATGTGGGATACCTGAACTGGCTTATCTTGAAAATGCCTTAAACGATGAACAGACATTGTCATAACAAGGTGATTTTGCTAATCTTCATTTTAAATAAAATAAAAACATCAAGAACTAAATTTTTCTTTCCTCCTTCAAACTATTAGGGCTCCAATGACTTCTTCAAAAATATTTTTTATGTCCATCCATTACATCTCTAATAAATTAAACCTGCATATATCGAAGTGAATTATTAGGTATCCAGAAAAAAAGAGGTTTGTTGGAAAGTTAGATGGATAAAGCTGTCAGCCTGGACAACAGGAAGACCAAGTGGGATGTGTCTCCTAGCATCCATAATAGAATCAACCTGAAAGCAAAATGAAAGAAAAATCCTCCCGTGCATCATTTGTTTAACTGTGATTACTATATAAACATGACTGAAATTAGACAATGACAGATCTTTACTGTGAGACATATATCTTCACAGTGTATGTATACTAAAACAAAGTACAGTGTAGTTAATAATAAGACGAGACAAATAAAACCAGTAAAGCCTTTATTTTTCCACACTGAAGTCTTTGCTTAAAGTAAAGCAATTAATTTTGTCTTTTTTTTTTTTTTTTTTTTTTTATTAAATGGAGACTTGTGACTATTTCACTGTGCACAGTTGTATGTTTTATTCGTAATTTCATCTTAATTGTCAAAGAGATCTTCTGGTATGCCACAGGATACAAAGAAAGCCTTAATTCTCACTACTTCCAGCTTGGTGAGAAGCGTAATGTACCATGCATTTAGGAAAAGGCTGTTTTCATGGGTTATACTGACACAAGCATTAACACTTTCACTCCTGTTCCAGCAGCCAGGTGTTAGTCAAAAGGCTTACACTTACGTAAAAGGGTGCCCTGGTTGGAATTAGAACCGAACTAATTCTGTTCAGCAACTTTACTTTTCAGCTCAGTCTCTTGTAACTAACTGCACTTTCTGAAGTTAACAGCATGTTTTCATGACAGTGTCCTCTTCTAGCAGTGATAATGCTCGATATTTAGAGTTACTACCAATGATTGGTGTGCAGATCAAGATCACTGCTAAATTGTGTGTACCACGTAGTGGGTGCAGAAAGTCAAAGACTGCACCTGTGGAGAGAAGTGGACAGGACAGGTGACCCTAAACCGACTAATGAGTGATTCCATCCCATGTATGTCATATTCAGTATAAAGATGAAGGATCACGAGGATTAAGCTCTTCTCTTCAATGGCTGAAGTCCGAGAAGGACTCTGTCCATTCTAACTTCGATCTTGATATGTATGTTCCTGAACCCAGCATCTGAATCCAGTTCCTGTCTGCTGCTAAGCTCCGTCTGGGACTTCCCCAGTGTCTGTTCCACAGTATCAGTGGTGACAGTGACATAATTGCCATCAAGGGGGTTGGGTTTGATACTGGCTTTGTATATACTCCATTTTATTATTATGTTCCTTAAAGCTGTCCTAATTTTCTCTTCTAATCCATAAATACCTCTCAGTTCCTTTTCCTTGCCCTTTCCGATGGGAGATGGGTTAACAGAGAGCTTCTGCTATTTATCTAGTGGCTGGCCTAGCCTCTATACCTTAACAAAGGGCTTCCCAAATCTCAGGACTTAGGCCAACAGATGACTCTGCTGGCACACCACCCAACACTGACCTCTGAATCCCACGCTGCAAACTGTGACAAATAGACTTGAGAGTCATAACACAATGAAAGAAAAAGTACTCCACTGGTAAAGCTGTAGCCATGTGATGCTAGAGGTAATCTGGTAGGTAGGGAGCCTTCAGTGGTTTTATCATGCAAAGCCTTCTGAGTTTGCTAAATTAGTTCTACATCACTATAGTTTTACCAGCAGCCCACTACTAGCATGATACAAAAGCGCATTGAGACATTTTAACTCCTCCTCTCTGCTTCCTGTCTTCCTGAACTGTTACTTTACTAGTTTCTAATTTTAATTAGACCTCTACATTTCTGAAAATTAAGTAACATTTATTATTAAATATCAGGGCAGAAAAAGCAGGGAAAATGACATCAGACATGTATATAGACACAGAGGGAGAATATTATCCAGGACAATTAAGAAAGCATTTATTTTTAAACGAAAATTTTAACTGAGATGAATGGATCTAAACATATAAAAGCATATCGCACAAAATCACATCGCTACAACTTTCCATCAGTAGATCCTCCCAGAACTAGCTCCTACTACTTTACCTTATTCAAAATAACTTGTGCTACTACATGGTTGCATATAGAGATCACAGATACGAGCCACTCAGCGAGCTGGTCTAATCTGATACATTCAAAATGTGCAGCAGCTACGGCCATAAGGATTTCAGTATTTTGGTATTATGAGGTTCCAGAACAATCTGTTCAGAGATGACAATGGCTCAGGAAAAAGCTTCAGTTCACATCAATACAAAGGTAGCAATAATAACTGGTACTGTCACAATTTAGTAATGAATAGTGAAGTACAAATAACCAGAAATAGGATGGAGAATGGAACAAAATCCAGGCTAGTGGAAAGATGAAGATTACATTTTTAAACCACTGCAATGAATTTATCATTACTGACTTCAACATCAGACTATATTATTCTGAATATTGTTTCTTATGTCTCTGTTACTAGAAAGCTTACCCAATTTGAACTTCTGACATTCTCATCTCTAAAAACTGATGAAGAACTTTTGTATTCATTAACCCTAATGTAGTTTTATCAGTCTCAGAATTAAAAACAAACAAATAAAAAGGCAGCTATATCCTGAAGAGTAAGAGGTTCAGATGCAAAAAATAAAGTCGATGAAACAAGAACAAAAGGTGACAGTAAAAACCAGTTGACGAAATAGCTAGTGAAAGCAGACTTGAGTAGAAAGGACTGAGACTGGAATAAAATAATCAATTATCAATGGCCAAGGCACATTTGATATGTGAAGAGGGATTTTCCTTTTGTCATATATACAGAGCAAGATTCTCATATCTGAATTACTGATTTCACTGTAAAGGGAAAAAAATATTACAAAAATGAAAAAAATCCCATGAGATACCCAGTATGGAACATCTATTTTTCACATAAAGGGCAGCTGCTTTGCAGAGGATAGTCTTCGAAAGTAAAGTTGCACAATGGGAAATAGGCTATCTTTCAAATCTATAAGGAAAAATTAGGTTATTTTTTACTTCATGAGTTACCCGATGACGCAAAGATTCTAAGTAACATTTTTGCCACATTTTCGCAGCCATGAAGTTACACATGATATTTAGAGCCCTAAGTAAAAGAATTTGTTCACTTTAAAATCACAGCAGGTAAACTATAATTAATTATTTCCCAGAATTTTTAAAAATAATTAAAATGAAAATTGATGTGAACACACAGTAACAATAAAACACCTACTGAGCCTCTGTAGTCTATTAAATGACTCGGTAAGTCTTTGTTAGGTGCTTCCATACTGTGAAGTTAGTCTTTACACTTCTGCAGTGGGGTTTTAATGTTGCTGCTGCTCATACTACATGGATTCTTCTTCATTTTCACATTCTGACCCGGGACAAACATTTTCTGCAGGGAAGCCTGGGTGCCAATGGTCCATGCCAGAGTCCAGACTGACAATACACATACAAGATGAGATGTATAATTCAGTCCGAGCATCCTTCCAGGTATCAATAACTAATGTTATTTCAGTTCTACTGTAGCTTTGAAATCTCATTTTATTGCAGTACCTCTCTACCAGAAGAGTAAGACAAGGATGCTAGAATGAAAATGAGGAGGAGAAAAGGGGAACAGAAAAGGCTGATTTACAATTAATAGGCCCTTGCTGTGGTTACTTTCTGAGGATATCAGGCTTATCATAAAAGACGTAAATCCTACTTTAAAAAGTAATGATCATTTACACTTGCTTTTTCACTGAGGGAACACTCAGAGATTCTAATTTCATGAGCTGTGTAAGGCATAAATTCTAGAAATGCACAGATGAGCCAGCTGTGAGTTAAAGAAATACCATAAACAGATACATGAATTCCCATGCGTGACACATCAAAATAAATGCAAGACATCTTAGTTTTGTAATAATTTTTCACTAAAAGACCAATTATCACACTCGGAACTCCTTTAAGAACTTGGTTTTGACCTTCATTTTCCTACTACGTGCTAGACTGAAATTATGAAAAATATACTATAAAAGGTATATTTTGTGTGCTTTGAGCTTTTAATACTTCATTATCACTTTAGTAGTTTATGAAAGTGTACTTTCCTTCCTTTATGTGCTATTTACCCAGTTGTATATGTCTGGGCCTAAGAAACACCTCTAAGAAATAACCTCAGTAGAGGCAATTTTGCAAATCTTCTCTTATAGGCAGAATTGCCTTACAGGGCCTCCATTACGATAACAAAACAATTCTAACATTCACATTTGAAATTTTTTTTCTTAGAAATAATATAAATATTTTTCAAGTTTTATGGTGGACTCACACTGTACTATTTTCAAATTTTAAAAAAATATTTGAGAGATATATATACTAAAAACAACTTGAGGTTTAATTGCTTACTAACACATTTACTTAGCTCTGTTTTTGAAAGATAGTGGTTTTATTCACATCAAAAATGAAAGGTCACAGGCCCGAGGTCTTGAAATTTTTACGGTCCGACAATAAGCGGCTTCAAAGATACCTAAATCAAAAGACAGCTTGCAGAGGTTTTCTACCACTCCCTTCCAATCGATGCAAGTTACTTGTATACTGCAAATAAGTAGTACAGGCTCTCTAGGAGAGTCCTATAACTTTAACTGCACCCTAAAACCTGAAATTTTAATCCTCACACCATAGCACATGATAAAATGACAGTTGACTTTAGAGAGCCCTCTTAGTCTGTTCTGTATTTCATCATTAAAGGATTATCCAATTAAGCTTTCCAGTAGATGAAAGAAATCTTTATGGTGACCCTTTCTTGAGACACACAGATAGATAGATCTAATGAAAGGTTTCCACATGTCTGAAACTGCAAAACTGCTCAGACACTGAAGCTGTGGAGCTTCTAGAGCTACCTGCTGAGCATCTCCACAAGTGGTAGGGGAGACCTAACAGCTTCAGAAGATTTTGTCGGAAAAAAACCCAAGCACACTGCAGAGAGGGCTCTCCTCCACTAGACAGTAAAAAACGCTAACTGCAGGTATTTCTGATCTCCTGCTTGTACTCCTTCTTACTTGTGTGTCTGACTCAGCACTGAAGACAGGGGACTCTGTCCACTCAGGAGTAAATCCATTGCACTGACTTTCCACCAGGTGATCTTAGGTTTAGGCATAGCAGAGTACACTTTTGTTGGTTTTTGTTTGGTTGTTTTTCTTGTTTGCTTTTGTTTTTCTGTTAAAGATGTAGTAACATGGTGAAAAGAATATGAAATTTGTGGAAGTAAAAACGAAACAAAGAAACAAAGTCTGTAGCCTTGTATTTTGAAATCTGCCATATATATGTCATTAGTCCAAAAGAAGACAGAAAAGATTCCATAAAATTACTACAAAGAACAAAACAAGTGACATTTCAGCACGTATTCTCATGTAACCGGCACATGTCACTGTCTGCTCTTGGCTTTGATTAGAATGATTTCAATTACTGTTGTGTAAATGGAAAAAAAAAAAAAAAGTGGGATTTCCCGAACAAATACTCTACAGTCACCAAAAGCAACAGGAGACAAAATGGTCTATGGATATTTTCAAACATGTCCTGAACCACCAAGAAGGAAGTCCTGTACTTTCTCCTGTCCTCCTCCTTCCAGCAATGCCCTAGCTACTCTGAAAAACAGCCTTGTTCTCCAGGTAGGGGAAAACTCACAGCACATCAAGCTCTGTGCTGTAATGACTGTCTTTCTTTCAGCCCCCTTTGAAGCCCCCCCTTGGCTTTGGAGCCCTTTAATCACTGTGATTTTTATCCTTTTATTCCAGCATGGGCATACTTAATTCTCCTTTCTCTCTGAATCTCCTAATAATATGAAAACAGCTGCAGGTGAATTTTAAGAAAGGTCTCATCATGTTGGAAAGCCAAGGCGCAACAGCTGTTCTCTGCCCATCCTGTGGACCCTGGTGAAACTTGGGTGGGAGGAAAATGCCTGGCTGTGCCTGGCAATGACGTTCAGCTGGGGAGCAGAGCACAATTGCAGACCAACTGCTGGGGAATTTTAATGCCAACCAGAAAGACGCGTAATGAGCTTTAAGCACTTCCCAGGTTAGGCAGCTGCTGAGCAGGGGGTGTTTGGATTGCCTAGATATAGCCCTAAACCTAGAGTAACTGGCTTCTAACACAAAAGCTAATTCTCTGTGATGTCTCAATGTGCCATTTATGCTGCACCGGCAGGGAACTCAGACGTGCTGCACTTACCTACCTGATACGAATTCTCCTTTAACAGTTACCAGATTGCCTATTAGCTAAAGCAGTATAAATGTAGCACACGCAGTTTATATACCACCTGCATATTCACAGTTCTGCCATGAACTGGGAAATGATAAAACTTTTACAAACATTGATTTTACAGCAGACTGTCTCTGGGGAAAATCACATCTTTTGTTAAGGCAATAGCCTTCTGCCAAATGGAAATCACGTCACTGAAAATCCCCTTCTGCGTTGTCCATTTAATCTCTGCTTGTAATTTTGTGGTTTCTTTTTTTTTTTTTCCTTTACCTTTCATCCTCAACAGTAATGCTCTGAGAATCAAAAGATAATGGTGGCAGGGTATATATGAAACAAGAAATATGAAAACCACCTTTTTTTTTTTTCTATTTGATATGTCAGCCCTGTATGTGGTACAAGTTAAACAATCAATCATATAAAAAAAAAAAATCAGGTTGTGATTATCTATTGTAAGCTACAAAGTTTGGTATTATAAAATGATACAAACACTGCTTTTATGAGGATATGTGTGCAATAAAATGGCAAAATTATCTGATAGTGTCTTTATGCAATGCTGATCAGCAGCACTAAAATTAAGATCAACAAATAATGTATAGAATGTAACTTATCTGTCTGTATCTTTTAGTAAAACTTCATGCTCTATAAGGAAGTATAAAAAAAGTGGCTGCGGGTTTTGTTAACGATGAATTTCCTTCCTTGTTCAATTGCAAAAATATCTCCTGTTTCTTCCTCTCCTGAAGGAAGGAGCCATTTACAGATAGAATATGGACAAAAGGAACTGCCAAATTTATGATGAATGAGATCAACTGATTGTAAAAATATATGGATTGCTGTTCTTCCATAGAAATGGCCCTGTCTCTGAATCCCACATTGCTGTGTCTAGGAGCTGGGGAAAAAATGCAGGAGAAAGTGCTGCTTGAGCTAGACATGATTAGTATATTCTGTCTTGAGACAATGCCATGAGAACACTCTATAGAAAGTGACTTTTTCCTTGACTTCTCCTACAACCTCACTCTCAGCCATTCAAGGCAGAGGTTCATCACCATGACTATAGAAATGAAAGAAAGAGGATGAACTTTTCAACATTCTGCTTCTTTTCCCTCCTCTATACAGAAAGGAAGTATACAACTGAAAATCTACATAGGAAAGTAAGTGGCGTATTGTAAATGGTTCACAAAACATGCAGAGGTCAATAAATTCTCATCCTACAGTCTCCAGAAATAATTTTAATCTAACAGGTATTACACTGTTATTGGTATGCAATATTGCAATCCAGTGTGACCAATGGAAATGGTATTCAGTACTAAATAGCCAGGAAAGCAGTACGTCCAAACTATCTGCATCTCATTTCAGATTTAATTATTGCAATAACATCTCATTTGCTTCAAGGTATTATAATTATCTTCTCATTTAAATGGAGTGGTATTTTAATATGAATGCAGTTAATGAGGCAATAGGTTGAAAATGTCCATAGCATTGGGCTTTAAAGTAGAACAAATTATTTCAAAAATTGGTCATCACTGAAAGTTAAATGCATTTTCGTTCTGCCAAATGCAGAGTATACACTCAAGTGATTTATAATAATTTTCACAAATTGCAGTTATTTAAAGTTAAAAATTGGTAAGAAATGCAGATATTAATTAAGAGTTCTGCTGCTGCATTTGGCTATTTAGACTGTATCAGGCCATGATTTAAAATGTAAATGTTCATTTAATTTAAAGACAAAGAAAGAAGAAAAGTCTGTCACAGTAAGCTTTCAGTTCTCCTGCACATATAAAAAAGTATTCTGCTCTACATATAATTTAACTAGATGGCAAAAAATATTCCTTCAATAATGCTGTGTACAAAAATTAACATTTTATTTCCTAACTAATACCTGTTGGATTATATGCCTTCAACATATATTATTTTAAAAATAACACTCTTAAGATGATTTATAATTGATTTTGAATTATAAAGTGTTCTCTGGAAACTTTAAAATAAATTATTATTATTATGATCTGCAATTTTAAAAACCTCCAAAGCCCATGGAGATGTTCATGCATAACTATGTTATAGTCCTGAAACAATCATATCCATAATCCAGAATAAGATGTTCCCTAAGAAAGTATATTAATTTATTTTTTTATGTCATTGACAATATTTTGTCATTATTGAGTAACCTATTACAAGCACCTCAGCCTACACTAGTTATTTCCCTAAGGATTACTTTGAGACATTGCAGCTGATTGGTACCATTTGCTAAGCCGTTTCTGCTGCCCGTAAAAGCCTGAAATACTTTGTATTTTTCAAGCTGACAATTTCTATTTGGCCATTAGAGACTGTCAACATTTTTTTATTTATTTTTTTTTTAATCAGATATAACATCACATTCAACACACAGAATTAAGATGACTCAGGACTACAACAAAAGTTCTTTGTTCTCTGAGCATCAGGGAACAGCCACAGGCAGATGGTCTAAAGAATTTTTATTTTACAAAATATGGTGAGATTACCATTAAATGACTACACTTTTTTTCTCCTGCTCCAGTCATATTTCGACTTTTGACCTTGCTCCAAATACTTTCCTTTCTGACACCTGAGGGTTATTCATCTGTTTTCATCACTGTGATCCTTTCCCCATTTTTTACTTTCAATCCAACAAAGTGATTACAGGCCAAAGAATTCCTGTCACAATAAAGTTTTCTTTTACTTCGGTTTACTTTAAAGTGAACTTCAGCTGCATTCTTTCTGAACCCACCAAATATTGCCACCTGGTAACATTTTATTCACTTCAAAACTTGCAGATTTTGCATCAAAACTATTCTATGAGGAGAGGAGCAATATGGAGACGGACTCACACATTCTTTTTTTACACATCTCATATGCTGATACCACAATACATTCTTATTTTTCAAACTTCAGGCTTTCTGTGATCCTAACACAACCAAATGCTGGTAGACCTCTTGCAATCACTTCTGTGTTTCTACTGATTATTGGCTACCTCTGGTTAGCAGTTTCCTAAACCTAAAGCTGTAACAGATCGCTTTCAAATTTCTAATATATTTGCCCTTCCCTGGGTTTCCCTGCTCCACCTTGACAACCACAGAATTTACAGGGTTTTGGGGGGGTTTTGTTAAGCTATCAAAGACCGTTGCACACACTGGAGCTAACCCTCTTGATTCTGTCACCAGCAACTGCAATTGTCAGTGGGACACAGATGCTTTTGCAGTGCCTCCTGATTAAGATGCCCCAGAGTTACAGTTCTGTGTTTGGAAAACACAATACTCTGTATGCAGATTCTGCTCCACACGACTTATGCCTGCTGTGCTAATCAGTCACGTCACTGAACAGCTATTTTGAGTTCTTATTGCTTATTTTTGAAATCTGAAAACTTAATTCAATCAGAATTATGGACGGTAACCCTTTTAGTAACTTGCCATTGTCTCGAAATATTCAGGCTGTGGAGCAACTGTCATAAAGACATGGGGTATCATCTCATCCAAATCTCTCAGCACTGAGATATAGCAACGTACCATGTCATCCCTTTGGAGGCCTTGCAGATTGTTGTCACTAACAAACATTTTTATCTGAGGGTTCAATTTTAGAATCATAGCATCGTAGAAACATAGAACTGTTTACGTTGGAAAGGGCCTTTAAATCATTAAGTCCGACCAGTAACCTAACACTGCCAAGTCCATCACTAAATTGTGTCTCTAAGCACCACACCTACACATCTCTTAAATACCTCCAGGGATGGTAAGTCAACACTGAGCAGCCTATTTCAGTGCTTGACGACACTTTTGATGAAGAAATTTTTCCTAATGTCCAATCTAAACCTCCCTAGTGCAACTTAAGACCATGTAACTACAGTTATATAACAAGCTGGTGGCAACCAACATGGCTTGATCATGAGCAAATCATGCCTGACCAATATGATGGCCTTTTACAATGGAAAAGCGTTGCTGGATAAAGGAAGAGAAATTCATGTCATCTACCTGGACTTGTGCAAAGCATTTGATACTCTCCCACATGACATTCCGGTCTCTAAAATGGAAAGACATGCATTTGATGGATGGACCACTTGGTGAATAAGAAATTGACTGGATGGTTGTACTCACGAGTTCTGATCAATGGCTTAATGACCAAGCGCAGACCAGTGATAAGTGGTTTTCTTCAGGGATCAGTACTGGGACCAGTGCTTTTTAAGATCTTCATTGGTGACATGGACAAAGGAATTGAGTACACCCTCAGCAGGTTTGGGGATGACACCAAGCTGTGTGGTGAGATTGACACACTGGAGGGAAAGGAGGCCATCCAGAGGGACCTGGACAGACTTGACAGGTAGGCCCATGTCAACCTTATGAAGCCCAAGAAGGCCAAGTGCAAAGGCCTGCAACTGAGTGAGGGCAATATCAAGCACAAATACAGACTGGGTGGAGTATGGATTGAGAGTATTCCTGAGGACAAAGACTTGGAGGTGCCAGTTGATGAAAAGTTCATGAGCCAACTACGTGAAAGTGCAGCCCAGGAAGCCAACTGTTTCCAGGGCTGCATCAAAAGAAGCGTGGCCAGCAGATTGAGGGAGGAGATTATTCCCCTGTACTCTGCACTTGTAAGACTTCACCTGGAGTTCTGTGTGCAGCTCTGGAGTCCTCAACACAAGAAGGACATGGACCTGTTGGAGCAGGTCCAGAGGAGGGCCACAAAGATCATCAGGGTGCTGGAATACCTCTCCCACGAGGACACGCTGAAAGAGCTGGGCATGTTCATCCTGGAGAAGAGAAGGCTCCAGGAAGACCTTATTGCAGCCTTATAGTATCTGAAGGGGGCCTACAAGAAAGGTGCAGAGGGATATTTCACAAGGGCTTGTAGTGATAATTCAAGGGGCAGTGGTTTTATACTAGAGCAGGGGAGATTTAGATTACACATCAGGAAGAAGTTCTTTACTATGAGGTTGGTGAGATACTGGAATGGATTGCCCAGAGAAGTTGCGGACACCTCATTCCTTGAAGAGTTTTAAGACCAAGCTGGATGAGGCTCGGAGTAACCTGGTCTAGTAGGATGTGTCCCTGCCATGGCAGGGGGGCTTGGAACTACGTGATCTTTAAGGTCCCTTCTAAATCAAACCATTCTATGATTCTATCATCTGGCTATTTCTTTACACTTCCTGTCATCAGTATTATTCTTTCCATGTCTTCACCTGTCCAAGTGTTCAGAGCAGGAATATTATGAGATCAGTCACATATCTTGCAGTTTCAAACACTCCATGCTGTACTGCTGGGGTCTGCTATTCCTTACTCTTGCCCAGAAACTGATTTACATTCTTCTGCCCACATATCAGCCCAAAATTTAGAAAGGTGTCACAATATCTCTATAGTATTGTTTTCCACTTCTACTTCTGGGGCAGGCAGTATTTTTATCTGTCCTAACCCACTAGAATCAACCTTCAGTTTCTTCATTCTGATAAATAGGCTATCAAATCCTAGTATCTTGTGAAGGAGAGTTCTCTGGTTTTACTTCTATGTCCTTCCATCTTTGTAAGCATTATCATCCTTTTCTGTTTTCTGTCTCACTGTCACAGTTTAAGCCATGTGCAGGGAGGATGTTAAGTTACAATGCTTTCATCCCACTGAACCTCTCCTGCATGGATGTGAGTACTCTCATAACCATACCAGAATTTTTCTTTTCCTCTGTGCTTGTGCAGAGCCATCTGTAGTGACAAAACAGCATTGCAAAAGTCATCAGTGTACTGAACATTTCATCCAGCTCTATGTGCAAAAGCCAAATGTCAGGTGCCAGATTTATGACTCCACAGGATATAAATATTCCCTCTCTGGAAAGGTCACGCAAGATTATCATCAATAAATGAAGCAGACAGTGACAACAGTGTCCATTTCAGTACCTTCCGTTGTTTGTAGATCTATAATTTGCTGGGCAGTTGTTTTACAACCACCATAATGATTAGCCAATATGCAGTAACGTTATCTTCCGATTCTGCAGTAATGGTCTTTCATAGACTTCAAATCACAGCTTTGCCATGAAAGAGCAATTTACTTTGAAAACGGCTTCTTATTCCTGGTTGTATAGAGCTGATTTCTTGTATTCTACATAAAAAGTTCAGGAGTTGTCTCCAATGTTTAGCTTACAGGATTCATTTCCCATTGGAGTTCTCTAGAATTTGTTGTTAATTACTGCTGGGCTGTTATTCACTGAGAGAACACTGTCTTCTTAATTTTTTTTTTCTTTTTTTGATTGGATTTACAATGTTTTTAAAACAATTTTATGTGGCTCTAATTCATCCTTGAGGAGTTACACTGGATTGCCTAGTTGAAGCATAACCTGATGGTGTCTTACTGTTACTGCTCTTGCTTTAATTTTGACATTGTATCCAAATGTTTTCCTCTTCGGAGCATTTAATCTTTACACGTTCTAGAACTGAGGCCATTCTCTGATCCCTCACTTTTCCACATATAATTTTAGTGAAAGCCTTCCCTGGCTTGTCTTTATTGGATCTGAGGCTATTGTACTTATCACTGCAACAAGGCATTTCCATGCTTTCATGCCATCTGTCTCAGTAAACGTAACTTACACAAGCAGGGACTCTTGACTTGTCCAAAGGCAAGCTTTAGAGAAATACACACTTTCCCCTTGAAGTCATCTTTTTTGCAGAGTGAAATCTATGACCTCAGGCTTGCATGCCCACTGAATCTCCGTTCTGGTTTCTCTCTCTGCTGTAAAACTCAGACATCTCAGTACTTCAGACACGCCAGTACTTCAGTGCTGCAATGAATAGTGCTGCAGTAAGCACAGCTACAAGAAATCGAGCTTTCATGTGCGTACAGCGTGCTCAGACTCTGCTGTTTCCAACTACATCAAAAACAACTTCAGTTATGCCCTTAGTCCACACTAATATACGTCCTTCATGAAAACTGCTCTTTTTTTGTCAATTCTGCTATAACCTTCATTATCTTTCCCTTGGAAAATAAATAAATAAAAATTTTAAAAGTCAGTTGCAGCTGAGAGTGCATATCAGAAACACAGGATAAAGCACATGATAGAAAAACTATAATTGTTTCAATATCCCCAGAAGTCAATGTGAAGGTTAAATTGAAAAGAAATTCAAATATGTTAAGAGAGAAACACACAGTATAATCCCCATGCAATCTAACTTCTTGTACTATAGTAACACCACAGAAAAACCCATTTGGTTTCTGTTAAAATTTTCAGAGCTTGTGATTCCAAATCTTGTTAAACTGATTTTTTGAACATATTGTCTTTTTTTCTTGCTAGTTTCACACTAGTGAAAGATAATTCACACATTTCTTTACCTTGGCATATCTCGGAATATAGAGTGAAGAACGCCAATGTTTTTGCGAATGTGCATATTTAACCCCTCCACCACTGCTCTTCATTAGCATTTGAAAGAATGCCTTTTAAGCAGTCAGAAATCACAGACACACGGAGATATCATGGTTGGAAAAGAGCTCTAACATCACCGAACCCAACCATCAACTCAGAAAAAAAAAAAAATACAAAAAATCAAAAAAAGAGAATATTCCACAAAACCCAAAAAACAAACATCTTGCCATCCCATAGAGCACATCCTGAAGTGCCTCATCTAC
>VWZK01008110.1:0-20470 GCA_013396935.1 Baryphthengus martii
CATTACCTCTTAGATATTCCTTGTAAGGATCCTGCGTTACTATTCAACAGCTTTAAAAAAAATAAACGGTAAATACTAAAAAAGGATCACCAGCCCTTCAAAACCATAAATATTCTATAATCAGGCAGATTTGGGGGATGAACATGAAAAAAGTCTTTGTCATCTAGTTGTTAGATTTGCATTCCGTAGTATCAAATATTAGAATAATAAGTTAGCTCTGCACAAAGAGGGCATACGCACGTCAGGTCTTAGGTCAGCCTTCGCTGTTGTTATCATTCTCCTAGTTATAGAAATCGCTACATGTAGAATATATTTATCTTTTGAATATGCTTAAGATAAAAGGGCCTAAAGCTGTGGAGTAAACTGAAGTAAAATTTCTGATGTAAGCCCATTTCCATCTGCCACCCTTGAAAACACTTCTGGCAAACCAGAGTTCTAACTTGCACTGTTCATTATACAAGTAAAGTAAAGTTATCTTTAAAGGCACTGGATAGAGGCATTGTTTTGGGTGCACCCTGTTAGTTCTGATAGCTTTATGAATGGAAAAGCAAGATTGATGTTTTTGTGGCATCAAACTGTAGACATATTCAGCTGTCACATTCAGCAGAAGCCTCTGCTGTCAATGGAAGTAGCAATAAGTTAGCAGTATAGAAGTGATGTGTGCATGGAGCGTGGGGGCCAGAGCTCTGTCCGAGGGAAAAGACTGTTTTATTGCAAGCTGTAGTCAAGTGGAGACATTCAGTCTCTGATCAGCCAGGTTTGATGACATTAGCAGGGTTTTAAGATGTCCTTTACGAAAAGAGCAGTCCGTGCCATGAAGTGTTTGTTTTTGCAGGACCTGCATTTCCACGTTTGTGGCCACGGTGGATTTGAAGCAGCAGGTACAAAGTGGTAGGTGTGGTTCATCTTACAGAAATTCTGGCTGCGTTGGAATCCCCCCTCTGCCTGTGTTGTAGGATCGGCCACAGCAACTCCATTTACCTCTGAAAAACTTGGCTGTTCGAGTAATAACCCCTCAGCTTGGATTTCATATCTGATGAGAGAAGGTTATGACCCAGCTTAGCTGGTTGAGTGGGATTAGTAATAGTAAAAGTATTAGTAAAAGCTTTTCACTGAAGTTAGTTGGTCTGTCTTTCGAAACACACAGGGAACAGATATGTTAAATCAACTGCAACGTTCATCTGCAAAGTAGAGCCTCAGCATAAATCAAAATCCCTCTGCAGCCACCTCCTCAAAAAAGAGGTTCTATAATGACAAAATTTGCTTTTTTTGGTCTAGTTTGTACTTCTCTGTCTCATCAGGGTGCCTTCAAGTTTTCCCTTGCTTAGTACCATTGTGGATTTATTTTGATTGTCTAAGAAAATGCAGGAGAACAGCGGTAGTTGCACTTTCATAGTCATTCTTCAGCACCCGTTACCGGCAGAAGTAGGTTGTTTCATCTTCAGCAGGCTTAGCAGTGGGAGTGCTTCTCTGGGTTTTATGGCAGAGTTATAGAAACTTTCCTCAGTTATATCTGTACGATGACTTGGCTTCTGCTTGTAAATTGAAATCAAAGTGACTGTAAATATGTTATCTGTCCCCGGTAATAAACTGTATCCCATGCCCACTAGGATAAATGACTTTTATGGAGTTGTTGCCTTTTTTTTTTAGGCTTTTTTCTGGAGTTGATGACACTTTTTTAGGCTCTTTTGGGGTTTTTGTCTATTAGATCAACCACACTCCTTTCAACAGCCATTTTGCCCTCTCTGAGATTGTTTAAATTACAATTTTTGTGTAACCAATGCCAATCCTATTACTAAAAAAAGTATCTTTATGAAATGGCTTCGTTAGTAGGGATGTTGTGACCTATGCCAGCAGGATAGAGGAGCCCTATACAATTAGGATCCTAACAACAGCTTATTATTATGATCTATACCTTCTATCAGGATAAGTTAGCTATATAATTAAAGTTCCTTCATTCCATAGGAATAGATTTTCTGTTGTAGTAATTCCAGTATTAGAGGAGAATTGTCTGTGAGGTGGAGGGGAGAAAGGAAGTTTGGAACATTTTTCTTGTGTCACCTGTTGCTGTCCTGTTGCCTTTACCAGCACCATTACTGGTCCTTGCTAAAACAGCGTGCCGGTACTTATCTGGCGTCAGAGCTTGGGCTTGAAATCTCCCTAAGCCCTCATTCATAAAAATGTTACTCACTTTTTCCACCTGAGCCTAAGCACTTGTGTAATTTACGCATAAGTAATTCCTTTGACCTCAGGTTCAACATAAAGTTCCACATGTGCACAGTTTACTGTTCTGGTTAGTGGGGGGGGGTGTGTATGGTCAATCTGAAGAGCAAAATTTTGTTACTGTCTTTCTGAATGAGTAGAGTTAGATTTTATTAACAATGAGTTATTACTGATGTATATAAAAAGGCAAGAAAAAGAAGACAGACTGTGAATTCCAGAACAGAAAATACTGATAGTATCATAATCTTGAATGGAGGATTTTTACGTAAAAACAGGCCTTTTTTTCTTTGCAGTCAGTGTGTTAAAAAATTGAAGAAAAGTGAAGAGCATGCAACTTCTTTATTCATTGCATCATTTTTTTTCAATTTCCCTAAATGGAAGAAGTTATGGGCAACATGTTTTATTAAACCTGCCTTCTTTTTCTGACCCGATGACTGGGATTGTGAACACTGCTGGGAAAATGTCTGAAAAGAATTGGTGCTGGCTGTGGTGTTTGGTGGCAGTATCCTGGATGAAAGTTTTGACACCTTTCGTGAATTTATTTTTGCAAAGCAACATCGTGGAGACTGGGTCAGGGAAGAGGCAGTTTCAGGCACAGATCCCTTGCACTATCGTAAATGGAGAGACCGTAAATGTTATGATGGATGCTTGAAGGCAGTTTAATGTAGCACTGGAGAAAATAGAAGCCATTACTACTGGAAGAGCTCCATTTATGACAGAGAAAATAAATGGTGCTGTTACAAGAGATGTACTGACAACAAAATACCTGCTGGCTGGGGAAGAGAAGAGCAGACCACAGTACAGATACCTACAGGCTATTACCAGTTAGCTGAAGTAAAGTTTATTTTTAATTTAAATCTGACATGGATAGTACTTCCTGTATGCATTGCTCAATAAAATGACATAATCCAATCTGATGGAAGTTTTAGGCTTAATTGTACCTAGGAACTACCCAGTCTTTGTCACTGTTCAGATTCATGTTTTAACATTTCACTGCACTATAGGCACTGCACAGGAGAGGGGGTGAAGTTAGCTTTTTACATCTTAACTCTTGATGACCCTGTGATGGACATTCCAGTTTCATCAGTAAATGCTGACAGGACAGGTGTAGGACGGTTGATCAAGCTTTCACGTCCTTGATGGACTTTGTAGGAAGAGGCCTTGCATGAGGTGGAAAAAGCTGCTGCTGGGTTGAGATGTTTTCCAGTCCTCTGTGAGCCCATAGCATTCATTTCTTGTTGTTAGTGCTGAGGGCTCAGGCACACTGTCTAATGCAGAGCTCAGCGAAGGAGGGCCACGCTCACCAATTTAACCTCGCAGCACCCACCTGTGCACGGATGGTTATAGCTGCGCAGAAAACCAACAGTGAGCTGTTGTGCTGCCAGTGCTCAGTCACTTTCCATCTTGTGCAGCGTTCCGAAACAAAACTGCATTCACTTGCAAACTGCTCCATGAAACGTTTTACCTCTTTCCTTCATTTCTCTCTTGCATGGTTTTGTATGGGAGGAGTTGAGGTAACAGTTACAGAAATGGATGCAGAACTTTCTTGCAAATCTTTCCTGAAGTCACCTAATGAAGACATCTTTCTACAGAAAACAACTGGAGCAGTATTTTGAGCTTTTAAATTCGATGGAGCTAGCTTGTAAAAATTTAATTTCTGTGAAAGTTGGGTCAGACTCAGACGAATATGCAGATGTGTGATGGACTCCAGTGTGTGCTGCTGAACAGGCAGTGTTATGAATCAGTCTCACAGACAGATAAAAGATCACTGATAGAAGAAAATAATGCTGTTGATTTCAAATTAACTATATATCGATGTGTCCAGAAGAGTTGTGGGCAACCCACAAATGGGTTCTTGCTGTACAAAGTTGGCAAGTAATTGTGAGAATTGACTTGAAACTCTCACACATTACTCTCTGAAATGCATTGCTACATGACCGATTGGAAAAGGATTAATTGTAAACTGAAAGTGGGAAGACTCTTGAAATATTTGAAGTGTTGGGTTTTTTCGCATGACATCCTAGTAGGACTTTATATCTTTATGTAACTAACTGGCTCATGGATCAGGCTCGCTGAAGGCTAGTCTTGCTGCCCTAATACTTTCCTCAAGATACATTTCACTGTGCGTGGAATATCATCATTCCAACAGATGGCTGCAGCAGGTAGTAAATGTGATCGTGAAGCTGATGCAGCACAAACTTTCATTCAGTCTCACACTGTTTGAGAAGGACTTGGGGCTCATCCTACTGCAGATGCACAACCCTGTCTCAGGACATGCCATGAGCAGCAGAAACACAAGTTTCCTGCTTGTTCTGATTTCAGAGCTGACCTACAGGGACTACCCCCTACAGTGACAAGATAAACCATCATCTTCAGTTCTGGACTCATCTGCAGTGGCTACCAGCAAGGGCACTAATTAATGGCACTTCGACTGTGCGGAACCTGACAATTGCTTATGCAGCCGTTGTACGGTAATGAGCTCTGGCTGCCGCCAGCCTGGGCCAAATCTGAACTGGTGACCCGGCAGTGAAAAGGCTCTGTAGCCCATTACCAATTCTGAAATCATTCGGGGCTTTGATAACTCTTGCATTTTTATTGGCAGCTGTCTGGTAATTCCTCCTCAGAGCTGCTGTGTCAGTGATTTAACCTTGAATATACATTAAAGCCTTGTGGGGATGCCATTATGTACCGGATTTGGAATTTAGGATTTTACTAAATCAGATATGATGCTCTCAGAGTGTTTTCCCTGATGCTAAACAGCTCTTCTTCCCTGCCTCAGCTTTTTCCCTTTTTAGAGGCTCCTGCTTAATGGGTCTTGGCTCAGGATTTCTTTTCATCTCTTGCTCTTTTGTGTTTTTCCGATTAGTGAGAGGCATATTCCTATCTTTCAGGTTTTGAATAAACGGCGTGGCATTCTTGTGGTTCCATGCCTTTTGTTTAGAGTAAGAAGGATACACATAGCAAGCTTATTGAAAAATTCCAACTTTGGACACAGCTGTTTTGCATGATATCATCATGGCTGTGGACTTTTAGTGCTGAAGAATCTGTGTAATACTGAACTTCAGTTTCCTAGACTGGAGGTAAACTAATAAGGGACAGTGCTCAGTTCTGAAAAAAATGCCCTGCCTAACAGAAACCAAAGCACCTCTTTCTGAATGTGCAGACATGTGGCTTTAGTGCACGTGCCATTCTCAGAGCCTGGACGAGGAGTAGCATGGATGTAATGAAACCCCTGGGTCATTTCATTCTTGCCATTCAAAATCCTGTGGATTATAGTGAGATTCACACCACCCTGGCACAGCTGTTGCTTCAGGAAGTGTATGAAGCAATCCTCAATAATTTGAAGAGTAAGAAGATAAGCTGGAAAGAGAGTTAGACTAACCGAGACCAAGTGTTCTCTGAGCCTTCTGTCATCCCAGAAGCTGATGGCTGAATCTTGTAGCAAAAACTTCTCCCTTTACATCTGCTGGATCCAGAGGGGAAGAAAGAGCCTTTCCAGCCATTCAAGAACAGTGGAGGAGAGGTTGCAGGGAGTTCAGAGTGTGAACAGATTTCACCTTTATCACATGCTCGTTAAGTCACGGACTGATGCCAAAGATGGTGCAGTGCACGCTGCTTTTCCACAGACATGTAATTGTTAGAGCTTGGGAATTTTTTCAGTGTCACTTTTTGATGTTGTAAGAAGAAGGAAGGACTAAAAGAAGAAAGATTTAGAATACAAAGTTCATGAGCTATTTTAAAAGATCTAGTCTGTCTTCCATTTGTCACTCACTGGTGGTTTGCTGAAGCAAGAAATGCAGAATAGAATCAAATACCAAGTGACAGGGTGGTTGGGAATGACCTTAGGCTGAACATTCAGCTTTGGGAATTATCTTTATGCCTTGTTAGGAGTGCTAAGTCACTTAAAGGCCAGATTATCTTCTCTGTTCTTTTTGGGAGCGTGTGCTACTTCTTTATGCTCTTTCTTTGTGTAAGTGAGTTGGCTGAAATTGCTATTTAATCTACTTTTTTTTTTTTTACTTAATAGTTTTATAAATATTGTAAACTATTTTTTTTTTTTGCTATCTTTGAGGGATACCACTGGCACGATCTGTGTATTTTCTAGAATTATTTGGAAACCTAAGCTGATTTAAGCTAGCAGATAATTAGAAAGGATTTTTAATTCAAACTGCCACTTTTTCTCAATGGAAAACAGCATCAGTTCACTTTTACTAACAGCAGATGGTAGCATTCTTGTGCAGGTTATCAGTTTGCACTGCAGTGTAAAACAAAGCTTTATGAACATTATTTTTTGTGTGTTATGGAGCTTCTGGAAGTTTTTTAAAGTTCTCTGAGACATCAAATGATTGGTACATTTTCAGCATAACAACCTAATGTCCTATAGCAGTAAGAGACCCTGTTTGATATTTAATAAAATAGAAGATGTCCTGTTTGCCGAACGTGACAAGCTAGAATTTGTTTTTTGTTTCTACACAAGGGGTCGGAGAGTTTTTATGGTGTAGCAGGAAGACTTTGTAAGCATCTTGTCTTCAGTGCAGGCAGCGTACTGCATGCTAAGATAAAAAACATGCCACCACAGAACTAGGAGAGCCAGAGTGTATCAGCTTGGACAAGGGAAATCTGTTTTGGAGCATAAATTTAGTCTGTCTTCTTCTTTGCCATCAAGAAACAGAGCTACCACAAGAAGCACTTCTAAGAGAATGGATCTTTACCCAGGATAAAGCACCTGTCGTGTTAATTCTCAGTCAGTCTCTGCCATGGTAGCACAGCGCAGCGGACTGGACTCACATGGCTGAACAAGGAATACTGTGCAGAGGTGGTGATCCTGCTGGTTTCTCTGTCGTGGTCCCCGCTCCCGCTGCCTTCTCGGCTCCGGCAGAGTCCTGGGTGTAGGGATATCTCAGCATAGCCTGTGCCTGGCTATAAACGTGGCATTTTGTGTTTGAACATCTTTCTTGTCCAGAATCCCTTTCTAGCCATTCCCTGCTGTGCTGTTACGCCTCTTGCTTCGGGTGGGGATGAGGTAGGCTTTGTTTGCAGAAGTACTGGCGGTGACCTCAGCAGCGTTACAGGAAAATCGCTTCCCTAGGGCATGGTGCGTGAGACAGTCAGATATGCTGATCTCGTGGTATCGCCCATGTAAGAGCTGATGAGATCAGTGTTATGGCTTTGCAGTGAGCGCAAGCTTGATTAAGTCAGAACACGTATTCCGTTGAAGTGCCGGCTGGAGATGAAAGTGAAAGCTTTATGGAGCGTTGGATTGAGTTTTCGGCAGCAGTGTGCAGTGTGAAGGTGGAGAGGAACAGACAGAGTCCTACCATGTTGTAGAGGCTGTGTCTGCAAACTTAACTGTCACTAAATGATTTTCTTTTTTGGCCTCAGGGCGGTTTTGCCTGGGGTTCCTGAAAAGAAACTGTTTTAGGAGATTTTTCTGTAAAGTCTGAAATGAGGAAGTGCCACCTAGTGGAAGTTAAAGCCACCTTGAGGGTTCTTCCCTCTTGCTCCCCTTCATAGGATCGAAATTAAACCATATTTGCTTCCCAGCACCAGTTTGAGAAGATACAAGGATGAGATCAAGGCTTTTAAAGAGCTTTTCCATGGAGCAGATTTGGTTTATGTATAAAGTTTGACTAGATAGTTGTTTACACAGTAGCTTTGCCTGCTTGCATTCAAGTAATTCTGATATGGGAACTTCAGTCACTTTTGCAAAATTTTAACTAAAATGGTGGCATAGCCTGCTTGGTGATCTTTATTCCCTTTTAAGATATGAGAATATGGTCTCAACTATTAATTTGTCAATGGCTTATCAGTAGCAGAGCAATATGAGTTAGATTGTGCAATGAGAAAAGCTGCATCAAGAATTAATTGGACCCTGCTTTGTCTTTTCTAGATGCATATGGTGTCTTTTCTGTTTTTTTTCTTGCATAATAAAAGAAGTGATATTCTCTCTTTAGGAGCACCCCTTGCTTGGGCAGCCTTTTTTTGTTCTGCACCCCTGCCGCACTAGTGAATTCATGTCCTCTCTACTGGCTGGTTCATGCAAACGCAACAGGTGAGAAAAACCGCTGTGCCTCGAATGGCTTTATGAAATGCAGATAAAGTAAATCAGCTGGCAACTGGAAATGGTCACAACAACTTCTTTGGTCCAAGTAGAATAAAATTCTGTATTCTCACCTAAGGGCTGAAAGTTAAAATACACTTGCGAGAGATAAAGTGAAGGAATAGCCCCATCTGAGGTTATTTTATGGCTGTCAAGTGTGTCTGCAATTCAGAAAAGGTTGGGATAATAGGCTTATGGTGCTTTTTTGTGATTTTTTTTCCCTAGACACACAAATTACATTATATCATGGCTCAGTACTATAGGCCCCGTTGTGGGTCTAAATCTGCCCCTGAGTTACGCAAAACTAGCACTGGAGGAGAATACAAGTGCTGATTCAGTTGAAAGGTAAGAGAAAATGAAATCACCTTTTTTCTCTCCCATCCTCCTATGACATTAAAAAGATAAGCTGGATAACTGGGAAAACCATTATCTTCTCCTTTGGAGCTCTTGGTTCAGCTCATTCAGGACTCACCTTTGGATATTTTGCTTGCATGGCTGCCTTATTGGCTTACGTACTTTGCAATGAAAATTTGCTCTGAGAGAGAAGTGCTTGGCGCATTGCTGGCACTTTTCATGACTGTCAGAAGGTCCCTAGTGTCCTGGGGTCTTTCTCAGATGTGTAAAAGCATTTTGTTGTGGTCCCTCCAGCGCATGGTTTGTGGTTTGGTCTAGCATAACTCTGCTACAATGATTTTAATTTCATCTCCTTTTTCTGTTTGATATCGTCACTTCAGATCTCTGAACTGAAGGACAGATGATGGTGAGCTGTAGTAAAGCTACTGCTGACATTCCTAGGGATGAAACTGCACAAAGGAATCCTTCCTGGCTGGTAAGCAGTGCAGCGTGGAAAGATGACAGTTCATCGCTCTTTCCCTGGTGAGCACGTCCCTGGTTACAGTGGAGGACCTAAGAGCTGGCCACAGTTGTGACAACTCTCAAGCACCACCGAGACCTGAACTCCCTTGTGACTGCACTGACCCCTTGAAGTCACTCATCTCTTACCTCTGTTTGGCTGTGGTTGTGGCCTTAGTAAGACTGCACACAAATGCACAATCTGGTGGTTCCTTGTTATAGAGTTGAGATGCTGGTTTTGGATCTACTAAACTTATCTTCTAAAAATCACCTGTCTAGAAAATGTGCACCATCTATGAAGGTGTGTGTGGCAAAACAGTTGTTGGCTATGATTTAGGCAGTATATATGGGCTGAGACTACGTTGCCTCGGGACCACCTTCTCCACCACAGCCTGATGCTTGGACCACCATCATGTTCCACACCACACAGGGAATATCTTAATCCTAGGACTACATAATACTTTTCTGAGGATATTTTGTGTACATCATGCTTCAGGGAACAAACAGGATCAGGATTGTAAACAAACAGAGTACTTACAGTCTACATCTGGCTAAGTATGTACAGTTGTAGAGTTCAGGGTGCCTACTGCTATCGTATCAGAACATCTGGCTTTTCAGTGCTTCACTGCCTCCAAAGGAAGCTTTGCCCTACCCTATGGGAATTACTGTTGTAGTCAATTAGTATTTCTCATTGTACTAGGAGCTGTTTGCAGGTTCAGTCCCTATCCTACAATCTTTATGCAAGCCTACCCTGACAGCTGTTGAATTTTGGGCAAGTAGGAATTGCATGGTGGTGCAGTCAGTGAAAACCAGATTAGAAGTAACTTCCATACACGTCATCTTGGATTCTTTCCCGATCAGATTTTATTGGTAGTATAAAGCAGACCACAAGTCCTGAGCAGTTGAGATAGAATTACACATTTTACTTTATGTGTTCAGCAATATGTCACTTGCATACAGAATCCAATGTATGCCACATCAGAGCTGGAAATATGAAATACATTTGGTTTAAGATTCTGGGTTTTCAGTTTATTTTGATTGGTTGCATATTTTTAACTTACATCATCTGTTATTGGTGGATTGAAATACAGTGCAGTCTTTAAAATTCCATTGGTGCAGAATTCTTCTGCCAGCCATTTGGAATTACTAACGAAAGCACATCGTTTATCCCTTTCTGGATCGTAAGAACCTGAAAAGCCTTCCGTTCACAGACCACGCCAGCAGCCACATTGCCTTTTTTAACACTTTTGGTACCATATGCTTGATAACTGCATCCTTAAGCCCATTTTCAAATTTAAGGGAGATACGGGAGGAAAAACATAAAAAAAAACCCCAGGTAACAGCAGTTTTAAGAGCTGTTAAATGTTCACCTTTGCTCTGCGATCTTCATTTGTGATACAGTGGAACAGAGGAGTAAAAGCAATCAGCCCTTCTCAGCTGCCCAGCATTGCTAAGCAGCTCTGTGTCAGCTCCTCCTGCTTCTCTCCAACAGACCGGCACACTCACACTGTGCTGGCCAGCCCGTGGGACCTTTATTCCCGCTGTAACTTAGAACTGACCTCAGGTAGCTTTATTTAAAGCAAGATCTAAATTAGCTTCTCCTGACCTTAGGATCAGAGAAGTGGAAAGGATTGATGGAGTTGTTCCCTATGAACCATGAGCACTGAATGCTGCATCAGCGTATCTGAGGATCTAGTTGTGCCCATTTTCCCAAAGCACCACAGATGTTACTTGGTACTGCACTGAGGATCGAATATACAGAAAAAATTCCACTTTTAAGCAATATAAAGAATAGAATCCTGAATACAGAGCGGCTTTGGTGTAACTTACAGCTGAAATGCTAGCTTTAGTATTCTCCTATACTGGACAAGAACTGTTCCTTGATAAAGGAGAACAGAAAAACCTGGAACAACTTTGAGTATTATTTTCAGCGCTATTTGTTAAACCTTGAGAAGATTCAACTGCTAAGCTGCTGTCATGCAAAATGTATAAGCATTATAAGTTTCATAGGCATTTCTTGGAGATCAGTTCTTCCTGTTTCTGTCTTGGAAGCAGAAACTGCGGTACAACGGCATCGTTCATGATCGTATTTGGCCGGTTGGGTGCTATAGGTAAGACTTCTTATTGCAGGTCTGTGAAGTGTCATTGCTCCACTCCAGATGTCAGCATCTCGTCCATATGACACTATACATCAGGCAGTCTGACTTACAGATTGTAATTACAGGCAAGACAAGACAAATACATGTCTGGGAGAATGTGCTTCAGTCAGTTTCTCCACTCTATCAGCATCCCATTGCACCTTAATCTTCTCTTCTTTTCATAATTAGAAGAAAAGTGGAGTTATGTAGATAGAAATAAATACTTTTCTTTTACAGGGAGGAAGTCTCAATGCCCATTATTTTCTACCCTAATTCATCATTTGTAAACAAAATCGAAGATTACTTGGATGGGTCACTGCACATGGTACTAGTCTTAAGATTTCCTCTGTCAGAGACAACCCTCAGCGCTTGTCTAATGGATGGCTGCACATAGCAGGATACTGCTTTGTCAGTGTCCTGACAGTCACACTCCAGCTCCTAGACATCTTGTCCCAGCAATCAATCAACCTCCTGGGTGTCTTATAACCATACGTGCACTTGGCCGGACACTCAAGTTGTTGCCGGTTTCTCAGGCTGTCTCTGTCTCACTTCCTTCCTGCTGGTAACACCCCTCCAAATTCCTCTTCAGTGCCTTGACCCTGTTCCCACAGTTAGCTGAGACATGATGGTGATAATGGGGAGCATGACATGGATAAGCAAACTGACAGTTGCCCTGCCCTGCTGCAGTTCTTAACTGTTTAACACCATAAACAATGAAGTAACAGACCAGTGTCATCATCACTATCAGTGTTTCCCTGAAATTCGTCTAGAGCTCAGGACAAATACACCAAGCTTAGATTGAGAAACAAATACAGGATCACATAAATATTTGGGATCAAGGAGAGATATAATTTTGTTGAGGTATCTGCTTTCTAATGGCCCAAGTAGGAGGGAGGCATCTAATTTCCCATTTACGTCTGTACCTTAATGACTTACGGGATATTTTATACAGAATGTTAATGTACAAAAATCCTGTTTTATTTCAAAATCAAGTCAATTGCAGCACTATTCTGCAATTTTATTCAGTGAATCTATTGAAGGTTTCTAGATGTGAACTTGAGTTTTGGCTACACACATCATCTGAAGTCTTGCAGTTTACAAAAAAAAAAAAATTTCCAGTTCCAAACAGTTTTGTAGATTTGCTCAGTCATTCATCCTTGCTAATCTGTGAAGACATATTGAGGACCATTGCTTCTGGGGACTTCTTTTTAAGAGAAATGAGTCATACCTGCCTTTGGTTACAAGAATCAGCAAGAAGAATGAATTTTATGTGTTCAACTAAGCCAAAAATACACTTTTCTTTGGAATGCAATTGCTACCTACATAATTCCTCATTTGTGTCAGCATGATCAGGTTAGAATTTAACCCCCATCTGGTCTGCCAGAAGGTTTGTAGTTGGTTCGTTTCAGTTACTTAAAGAAACATTTCTTTGGTCAAATTGCATGCTTGTTTTCACAACAGTAAATATTGAGCTAGTTACAGCTGAATGTAGTGAAGTAATCAATATCAATTCTTGTTCCAACTCCATGAATTTCAGCAAAACTTTTCCGATATTTTTTTTTTCCCATTTGCTACGAGAGTGGTTTAATGAGTTTGTTTGGACATCTGTATTTGTATTGCACAGCATTTCAGTTCCAGCACAAAAGAAAAACGATTGCTTTTTCCACTGAATTGTGAAATTAAATTACTTCTTCCAAAATACCCTCTTCTAGGGAACAGTGTATGTATTAATGTCTGTGCATATTTTTAGAAACATGTAGGCTTTTAAAAGTGTTTCAGGGAGTTTAGAGCATTTCTTCTCAGTAAGTTCTTACTATCTAGAGTTAAAAAAAACAAAAAATACCCGAAGTTCGTAGCTGCCAAACTAACCGTGTATTGACTGCTCAGGAAGAATTAGGAAGGTGTCACACCTATTCTCTTTATGTCCTAGATTTCTTAGAGCCTTAAAAAACCCCTGCACTACAAGGAAGCTTTCACCTCACCACTTGAGAGCCTGTTGTAACTGTCACCTACTGAAGATGAATTTCATCTTAAGGGCAAGAGAAGAGTTTACTGCTGTGTTTGAAAGGAGAATGGATTTACCAAGCCTTGCCTTGAACTCCTTCTTTTTCCTCAAGCCTGTTGGAAAACAACATGTTTTCCTGTAGTAGTATTTTTCTGTAATGTTGTTAGTACAGCATGCTGGAAGAGGTAGCCCCGTCTAAAGAGATCAGGCTGCGTGCTTCTCTGTGCACTGCTGGGCTCGGCAGCCGTGCGCTTTTAGCAGAGGCCAGATGGAGAGAGATACTGTTCAGGTGCTTCCTTTCTGCACCTTTGTTGCTGCCCAGCATTAGGCTGTAGATAGAGAAGGATCCCAATAAGCAGATTTTCAGCAACAGTCATCTGTGTCACTGGAAGCAATCCCTGATGTTGGGTCTGTCTCTTTTGAAACACATCACCTTAAAAATGCAGAGAGCAACCAGTCTCAATGATTTTTGCTTCTGCTGAGCAAGCGCCACAGTTGACTCCACTTTCAGAGGCAGGTAGAGCCCACAGCAGGGGAGAACACCAGCTGCGCCCAGGATGAAAAAAATTTGGCAAACCATGGAGTTGAACTAAGCCTTCTTTCCTTTGCACCTGATCCACATCAAAATCCAGAACTGATTTTTGGTGGATTCCAGCCAGGCTTCACTCCACCAAGCACTGATTGCTTCTCCAGGGTTACTCAGGCTCATTCCTCTGCATCTATCAGTCAGGTATTGTTAGCTTCCTGTGATTAGCCAAGTGCTTTAATATTTACTAATAGGCTTTGCTAATGAAGAAGACACATTATCTGTGATAACCCTGTCTACGGCACGAGCTCATCTCTGATCTCTGAGGATTCCCTTCCCTTATGGGCGGATTTGCGTTATATAACACATAGTTTCCATGCTTCTTTATTAGGCTTAAAACCCCTCTAATAGTGACTTGATGATGAGGTTTGGCTTGGCCCATCTCTGTGTGACTCCTTTCTGTAGTGTTCAGATAACACAGGTTATTTATTCCTGGGCACTGACAGAACCTACGGACACATTTACTAGAAGAATCCTGATGCCCAAGTGTTGACTAGAGACAGAGAATAAAATGCAACTCAAAATGTGCCACTAGCTTTAATAACTTGATGCTTTATTTATCCAGCTCCCAATTCTGTGCATTCTCTTACTCCTGGTAACCGTTATTATCCCTTCGCCTTAACAGCAGTTTCACATCCGCTGCCTTGCAAGCAGTTTTAAAAAAACACAACAAACAACTAAAAAACAAGCCCCTAATTCAGCCAAACCTGTAAAATGTGCACATGCTCAATGGAGTAACAAGCACCTGTGTTCTTCTCTTCCATGCTCAAGGTGAATTTTTGCCATAAGCTGTTGTGGGTCTGTGTGGCATCTAGCCACTCTTTAGGTACGCAAAGGCAGCAAGGCAGTAAGTCTCCCATTTTCCTAACAGGAGCTCGCTGAATCAGTTAAAAGCTATATTTTTGAAGATTTCCTTTGTTGATGTCCGTGTAAACAACTTTTTGTCTTCCACCGTTTGTTACAGCATTCCCCGTCGTTGTACTGATAGCAACATCTAGTGGCAAGATTACCTCATGGCAATGCCCTACTTTTGGAAACTGGTCTAGCTCCATCTAGCTAAATCTGCATCTCTACTGCCAGACTGACCTTAGAATTTGAGAAGAATTTAAACTGTGAGGACCTTGGTAGTCCTCTTCATTGGGTACAGTAAAATCCTTTCTTTCAAAGGAGTATTACTGGCAGCCCTGCTAATACATTTTGCTATGCAAATCAGAATAAAACCAAACAGGCTCAGTTTGCTGGAATAACAAAACCAAAGCTGCTCATTTTTCTAGTTGATGTAACATACCTCCTATAGAAACTGAGCTGGAATCCTACCTCCAGCTGTTGTGTAGGATAACATTGGCATACCTAAGGCCATAATTTCTAGATTAAACTGGCTGACTAGGATCTATGTGTCTCTTCCTCTTGCAACTGCCGTCAGATTGCGATATGTGAGTTACAGTTCAATGTTTAGGTCTGCACACCCAGTAGGTTCCAGTCATGGTGTAATCAGGGATCACCTGAAAAAATAATTGGTGACATTTGAGCTGTTTTGCAGGTAATTCTGCATCTGATATCTCTCACCTGTGTACCTGACATTGGTTTGAGGCGTATCATTAGTAAATGCCGATGTATGGATGCCAGCCGATGCTTTCAAACCTGGCTGCCTACTCAGGTTCTGCTCCCAGATGAAGGCTGGGTTTCATAAACTCTGTAGTGGAATATACATGCACTTCTGCTGCGTGCTGCCTCCAGTTCCTGCCCATCTTGATGATCTCAGAGGTCTATTCCAGCCTCAACGATTCTATGATTCTATGATCTCTTCCAGGTTTCACAGCAGCATTAGGCAGAGCCACAGCAGATGCGGCAAGGATGTACCTGGGATTTCTAGGCATACAATAGCATGGTAGAAATTACTGTGCATAACCTGTAGCTTTGATTCAGTGAAGCTGTAAGAAGTACTGGGCAGGTGTAGACAATCCTCAGAGTCCATCTCTGTAATGTTTTGGGTGAAAAAAGAACATATCCAGAACACACACAGGGTTGCATCAAAGAAAAAAAACTTACCAGCAGTTAACCCTCTGCTAGACAAGAAGACGGAAGGGCCAGGAAAAATACGGAAGATGAGTCAAGGAATCTTGAAGGTCTTGAGTCTGAAAATCTTGAAGGGTTTTAAGTCAGGTTCCAGGAGAGGGAGCCAGAATTCTGGAATTGCAGCAACCAGCTTTTCCAGCGCTCCCCCATAACTGCTGGGAAGGGGCTGCAGCAAACTGCATTTTCCTTGCAACTGGGGCTGCTGCATTTAAAGTTTTACTCCATTTTCATAAAAATTAATGAATAGCAATTGAAGCAGAGCCCTTTGGATGAACACATAGATGAGTTGTGATTATGAGGGAAGTGCTGGCACTCTAACTTCAGCCAAATAGGTATTTTGAGGTTTTATTGCATAAAAAAGCTCTAATATGAAACAAGGAATGCAGAACTCTGTGATAACCTGTGTGCAAAATGTACTTTCAAGGGGCCAAATTCAAGATAAAACATTTTGAGTTTGAGTACCAACAGAATGGAAGATGTGGTAGTGATTTAGAGGAAGGACATGTTGGCTTCTTGGTTGATGTTTTGTTCTGTAATTCTGTATTAGTTCTGTCATCCACATTTTAAAGTGGTGTTGAAAAACTGGACAATACAGAGAGAAGAATGATTGAAGATATGAACTGATTAAGTACTTCAGGTTTTCAGATAGCCCAATTATGGTGCAGACATCTTTGAACAGTAAAAAACAAATCCCAGCTATTTCGAAGTAGTTTTAATCTAGCCAAGAAAGCCGACCCTACTTGAAGACATGTTCAAGTCAGTGCACAGCGGTTAAATGAAAGCAGCTGGAACACACTAAAAGAAACAAGTGTCTTCAAATCAGGCAGACTTGCCCAAGTCCAACTAGTTGGACTTAATATGTGCTTCACATAAAAGTAACTGGGTGAAGTTCTTTGGCCTGAGCAGGACAGAGATGAGATGGGATAAATGGTTTAATAATCCCTTCAGGACCTACACCTGATGAATGATGAAACCTGGGCATGTCAGGTACCACTGCCCATCTTCACACTAGAAACTAAACTGCTGTCATCATTTGAAGACCATTAATAAATACCGTTTTCAACTTTGCAGTGATCGTTTTTGATTTAAGGAAGGCCTTTTTCCAAAATAATGATTAAAATTCACCTAGTTTCTCCTCTGAACTTGCTTGAGGGGCTTGTTTTGATTCTTGATGAATTTTAGTCCAAGAGAAACATTAGGGTGTTTTTGGCCAGACCTAGTAGCAAGACATTTCAGTTCAGCTCTATGGGAAGTTTTATAAGTAACATGGTGAATGAAGATAAAAGTCACTGCTAGACTAGACAGCGGTTAGGACCAGGCTGGATGAAGCTGGATGAGCAGCCTGGTCTTGTGGGAGGTGTCCCTGCCCATGGCAGGGGGTTGAAGGTCTTTAAGGTCCATTCCAACTCACGCCACTGTACGATTCTATGATTTTGAAAAAGATGGAATCTGTGATTAAGTTCTGGCTTGTGTAGTATCTAATACAGTTAATACAAACATCTCCTCAAACAGTATCTACACTTAGCCACTGAACAGACAGACAAAAGCCAGGGAGTAAGTATGTAATACTTCAGGCTTTGAAAAAAACACCACCACTCAACAACCAACCACCTTTACATAGTTATGTGACACTTTAACTACTTAGTATCCACAGAAAAAAGTAGTTATCCTGTACTCCTGAAAAGCAGCTGATCTTTCTTCAGAGTACAATGGCTAGAATTACCTCAAAAAAAACAATAATAAAATCAAATGACTCGCTAAAGGTGGCAGTAGATCTAACAAAGGTAAGATCTGACCTTGCTGGCTGACCAATGTTTTTTCACCCTAACGGTTATATTCCATCTGGAAGTGCTGTAAACACCCAGCAACACCCACTCCAAACCTTAACTGACCAGAGGAAAACAAGGAAACTTAACTTTACTGCAAAATGCGGCAGTGACCTGCCCAACCCCTTCCACCTCAGGAGCCATCCCTGATGATGGAGCCCCCTTAGGGCCATGAAGGCTCGGACACCACAGCAGCAGTTAGCCGACTTTCACTTTTGGTGTGACACAGAGCACATGTCAGCTCTGTACTGGACCTTCCACACTCTTACAGCTCTCCAGCCCTCACAACAGAGCAGACACTGGAGACCTGTCCCTTCTCCTGTAAGGCAGCTTCCTCAGGCCAGTGCCCAGGTTACCTCAGTGCCTCTCACACTTGGGCCCAAGCTTCAGAATCTTTAGTTCTGCACAGCTGGCAGCACAACTGTCCAGAAGTGGTTCTGTGAGGCCCTCTTCCTGACAGCTTTCAGGAAGAAGGGTTTATGAGGGGATGAAGGCCTCAGAGGGATCTGTCAGTCCATCTTGAGAGCAGGACAGTAGCTACTCTAGTTACTATGCTGAGGAAGCCTTTGTGAAGGCGCTGGCAATCGGGGATGGTCCATAAAGCACTAGAGCACCCTTTAGTTCTGTTAAGGAAGCCTCTGAAGTTCCCACAGACAGCTGTGTTCTCCACACAACACAGGGAGGGTAAACATGGAAACCCAAGTGCTGTTCAAGCTCACCTGGTGGTACAAAGATGCTCTGGCTCTCTTCTGCCATGCAACAGCAAACTTTCTCATGAGGTTTTCCTTGCCAGCTGCCACAACAGCACCCAACAAAGTCTCTGAGGTAGTTGCAGATGCACATTAAAAAAAAATCTTAAGCCTAAAATAACAAGCACAGAAAGTGTTTCCAATCAAAAAATTTATTGACATTCTTGACAAATTAGGTTTATGATCTTGGTCTCTCCTTCTTGCCCTTGTACAAAGCCAACAGAGAAACATTGGCTACTTTGACAACCTTGAAGCGAACTCCAGGAATGTCACCAACAGCATGACCCTTCCGACCAAAACCAGCAACCAGAACTTCATCGTTTTCCTGCAATGAAAGACCAAGAACTCATTAAACCAGTACATCATTCTGACATGGGCAACCTTAAATACGAGCCAAACCCTAGACTTTCTATGGAAAGACTAGAAATACCGAAGGCTCTTTAGAGATGCACATTGATAAAGGACTACTGTCCTTCTGGAGATAGAAAACACAAGCAGAAATGTGATTTAGCTTGCAGCAGCAGCACCAAGAACTGGCTTTGCTAAGGGAAGGGAAAGCACAAAAACGCTGCTCACATTTCCTGCCTGCCTCTGCCACTACAGCTTTAAGATACATGTGATGCAGAGGGCCACAATCCCTTGTCTAACCATCCCCTAAATGCGTCAATTCTGTGTTTCTTTACTTTGATACACAACTGTTTATAGATCGCTTCTTGGAAATTACCTCGATGAAGTTCAGGCAGCCATCGTTGGGAACAAAAGCTGTTATTTTTTTACCATTCTTAATCAGCTGGACTCGAACACATTTCCTGATGGCAGAGTTGGGCTGCTTAGCTTCTACTCCACTAAAATGGAAACACAGGGAAATTAATCAGCAAAAATCAGTTTGATGAACCAGCAGATACTGATTACACCACCACCAATTAGTGTATTACTTCACAGTAAGTGCTTTGTATCTATACTTCAGAACCAAAAATCAATAGTTACCTATTTAGAGCCACTGAATACACAAAAGCCCAGTTCCTAAGCTGAGTAAAAAATTCAAAATTAATCACCTACAGACACATACTTGTTCAGGAAATAAAAATCTAGAGGAAAAAAAGAAAAAAACAACACAGAGAAACACCTTGGAGCCACGGCAGTGTGCCAGTGAAGCTTATAAATGACAAAAGAAAAAAAAACAAACCCACCCAAAAGCTGCTAGATGGGATCTTTGATACAAGGCACACACACAAAATGCCTGCCTCTGAAATCCTAAACCATATTAAGTGATATTTTTATCCTTCTGCTTCCAAGTAAGCAGAATTTTTCAAGTGACGTGTACAAGAAAAAAATACCTTTCTGCAGTGCCACTTGGAAAAATAAGCCCCTTTCAATCTATCACATCAAAGCTAATAGAAACGTGCTGCGTGAAAAGTAGCAAAACCTCTAGCATATTTAGAAAATAAAACAGTGCTTCTTTCCTGAGGACCCTCTCAAAGGCCTCATTTTTCAGAGTATTTCCCAGGTCAGCCAGACGCCCCACGCCGGGCACACCGCGGTGGGAAACGCCCCACGGCAGCACTCGGCAGAGCTCTACCCACACTTTCTCCAAGACGATCCCCTTGGCGTGGGAGGCACCGCCGAAGGGGTTGGCCTTCAGCGCCGTGCCCAGGTGGGCCTTCTTGTACTGCTTGTCGTGCCACTTCTGGTCGCGGCGGTGGCTGCGGAGCTTCCGAGCGGTGCGAAGGCCTCGGCACTTCCCTATGGAACGAGGGCGAAGAGGGATCAGGGGGACGCTCCCGCCACCGCACCCACACCCGTCTCCTCAGGCCCGGAAGCCGGTTGCATGTGCGAGGGCAGGGCCCACCCGGGCAGGGCCCACCCGCTCCCCTCCCGAGGAGCGGCGGCGGCGCGGTCAGTAAAGGCGATGGCG
>VWZK01008110.1:20700-49699 GCA_013396935.1 Baryphthengus martii
GGGAGCGGGGCGGTACCGGGGGCGGCACTGGAGGCGTTTCGCCCCGGGCTGTGACCCGTTCCACCGGGTTTCTCTGGGAGTTACCGATCTGCCGATGGCGAGGGCAGGCGGGGCTGGCATCGCGTCGGCTTCCGGGTCCCCCCGAGCGAGGCAGCGGACGGGCGCTGGTGCTGCTCTGAGGAGCCGGGGGTGGGACTGGCTTCGGGAACGGGCTGTGCGTGGCCCTTCTCACGGCACTGGGGCCGCCTGCGGTGCTTGCCCTGGTTTAGAGAAACCGAGCGTGGCGACTGCACTCGGCACAGGTCCCGAGCAGTCTTAAAAGTGAGGAGGGCAGGGGCCTATATCCCCTGCTCGTCTGCAGCCCGGGAGGGCCCGTGCTTCTGCCGTAGTGTTCTCGGAGCTCAGCGACACCCTCGGTTCCTCTGCAGCCTCGTCAGTCGCCTGCCAGGCTGCTCACAACTCGAGCAACAGCAGAAATACCACGCGGGTTGGAACAATCCTCCTTGTCAACACAGGCTAGGGGATGAAGGGATTGAGAGGAGTCCTGCAGAGAAGGACTTGGGGGTGCTGGTGAATGAGAAGCTGGACATGAGCTGAGAACATGCACTTGCAGCCCAGAAGCCAGTCGCATCCTGGGCTGCATCAACAAGCATGGGCAGCAGATTGAGGGAGGTGATTCTGCCCCTCTGCCCCGCTCTTGTGAGACCCCACCTGGAGTACTGCATCCAGCTCTGGAGCCCCCAACACAAGAAGGGAGTGGATTTGTTGGAGAGGGTCCAGAGGAGTCCACAAAGATGATCAGAGGGCTGGAGCACCTCTCCTGTGAGGACAGGCTGAGGGAGTTGGATCTGTTTAGTCTGGAGAAGGCTCCAGGGAGACCTTCTATCTGCCTTCCAGTGCCTGAAGTGGCCTACAGGAAAGCTGAAGAGGGACTTTTTGTAAGGGGGTGTGGTAATAGGACAAGGAGGAATGGTTTTAAACTAGAGCAGGGTAGATTTAGATTAGACAACAGGAAGAAATTCTTCACTCTTGAGGGTGGTGAGACATTGGAATGTGTTCCCCAGGAATGTGGTGGAGGCCCCATTCCTGGAGACATTCAAGGTCAGGCTTGATGGGGCTCTGAGCAACCTGCTCTAGTTGAGGATGTCCCTGCTGTGTTGGACTAGATGACCATTGGAGGTCCCTTCCAACCCAAGACATTCTATGATTCTGTGATACAGTGTATTTAGGGTGAGTGAGGAAAGGTACAAAGGAGCTCTGGAGCCAGGATTTCTTGCTTCCAACTTTGGACTTAGTAACAGCATTGCTCCTAGGTCTTCCAGTGGATCTATGCCAGAATAAAATTCTGTAACAGAAACACGCATTTGTTAGGTTTGAGAGCTACTGTTGGTCTGTACTGCCAAACTGGCAATCCGTAGGTGCTAGCTGAACAGGCACAGCTGCATCATTCAGGCAGTCCTCTCCCTCAAAGAACAAGTCATGAACATTCACCTCCCTTTTGGGAATTACTGTGATGGGGCAGTAATTAGCTCATTGAATCATGAAATGTTTTGGGTTGGAAGGGACATTTAAAGGTGATCTAGTTCAACCCCCTGGAATGAGCAGGTTGCTCAGAGCCCCATCCAGCCTTACCTGGAATGTTTCCAGGGATGGGATGTTGACCACTTCGCTAGGCGCTGTGGCCCAGTGTCTCACCACCCTCAGCATACAAGAAAATTTTTATCAAGGCTAAATAGATTTAAATAGAGCTTTTCTAACACAACCTGTGTTTACAGCTCTAATAGGACATACTTTATGTGTTCATACAGGGCTGTTTTGCATTCTGTCTGGATAGAATAAATAATCAAATGGTAATTTGAAAAAAACAACAAGCCTAAAAAACCCATCCACAGTTTCAGGAGCAAACATTACTATTATAAAAAGCAACTCTTCAATTGTAATTTCAACGTGGAGAATGCAATCACCATTTGGTAATTTGAAGAATAGGGAAGTTGATCTTGCAAAAATGCTACGGCCTTGATTTGCAATCTTGAAGGAGTTTTAGGAACACTTAGAAGCTGACTGGGAAGGAAACTGATGAATAAAAAAGGTGGATATACTGAAAAAAACTATGATATTTGGTAGACAAACATTCACTAAGATGTTAAGATCTAGGAAAGAGATGATTTGAGATGATAACGCTATAGGTTTTGCTGTTTCTTTTTAAACTTTACTAGGACTTTGGGACACTTGTGTTATGACAGTTTTTCTTTGTTTCACTGTGTTCTTCAAAATCAGTATTGTTTGTTTGACCCAAAACCAAAGAGAAGTGCTCAGGTTGGGTTAATGTCATCCACTGCAAAAATGTTCGCTCGGGCATCTCACCCAGTGTTTACCACCATGTGGAGGATCTATTTGCATACACAAGCTGTGTATTATGTCACAGAAAGGCATAAAAAAATTATCAAATTAAAATTTTTATTAGTATTCTGTCTTCCACAGAAGGAATTTGCACTTGCAGTCTCCTCCTTGCACTTGTACAAGGCCAACAGAGAAACACTGGCTGCTTTGACGACCTTTTAACTCCATGAACACCACCAACAGAGTGACCCATCCAACCAAACCCAGCAACCAGAACCTGATCATTTCCCTACAATTTAGCAGTAACTAGACTGTTAAAAACAACTGTGAGATTTAATTTAAATAACAAGAGTAAAGTCAAGCAGGGCTAACAAGCAGGCCTTGCTGTGGTAAATTCCACATGGACTTGCAGTGGAGTGGCTGGAGCTTGAGTCTTTGGCATAGTCTCAAGTTGGACAATCTGAGCTCAAGGATTTCGCAGTCCATGTTTACTAACGAGAACACAGCAGTTCTACACCCCCCCAAAGTGTCAGGTGAGTAGCGTTATTTCTGAGTGGTTACGCTGGGACAGTTAACCTAGTGGCTTTCTATGGTAAAGTGACTACGTCAGTGGACAAGGGATGGCCGATGGATGTGATCTCTCTGGACTTCTGTAAGGCCTTTGACATGGTCCCCCACAACATCCTACTGGCCAAGTTGGAGAGATACGGATTTGATGGGTAAGCTGTTCAGTGGACAAGGAATTGGCTGAATGGCCACATCCAGAGGGTAGTGGTTAGTGATTCGAAGTCCAGATGGAGAGCTGTGACAAGTGGTGTCCCTGAAGGGTCTGTATGGGAACCTGTACTGTTTAACATCTTTACCAATGATATAGAGAGTGGGATCGAGGGCACCATCAGCAAGCTTGCAGGTGGCACTAAGCTGAGTGGTGCTGTCGATACACCGAAGGGATGGGATGTCATCCAGAAGGACCTGGACAAGCTGCAGAGGTGGGCCCAGGTGAACCTCATGAGATTCAACAAGACCAAGTGCAGGGTCCTGCACCTGGGTTGGGACAGTCCTCATCATCAATGCAGGCTGGGGGATGAGGTGATAGAAAGCAGCCCTGCGGAAAAAGGCTTGGGAGTGCTGGTGGATGAGAAGCTGGACATGAGTGGACAGTGTGTGCTTGCAGCCCAGGCGGCCAGTCACATCCTGGGCTGCATCAAAAGAAGTGTGGCCAGCGAGTCGAGAGAGGCAATTCTGCCCCTCTGCTCTGGTCAGACCTCACCTGGAGTACCATGTCCAGCTTTGGAGACCTCAGTACAAGGAGAACATGGACCTGATAGAACGAGTCCAGAGGAGGGCCATGAAAACGATCATGGGGTTGGAAAAACCTCTCCTGTGAAGACAGGCTGAGGGAGCTGGGGCTGTTCAGCCTGGAGAACAGAAGGCTCTGGGGTGACCTAATAGAGACCTTCCAGTACCTGAAGGGGGCTGTAAGAAGGCTGGAGAGGGACTGTTCACAAAGGCCTGGAGTGACAGGACAAGGGGCAATGGTTTTAAACTAGAGAAGGGCAGAATTAGATTGGATGTTAGAAAGAAGTTCTTTGTCATGAGGGTAGTGAAACACTGGAACAGGTTGCCCAGGGAGGTAGTTGAGGCCCCATCCGTGGAGACATTCAAGGTGAGGCTTGACAAGGCTCTGAGCAACCTGATCTAACTGAGCACGTCCTGCTCGCTGCAGAATGGTTGGACTAGATGACCTTTGGAGGTTCCTTCCAATCCAAACCATTCTATGAACTTTATTGGTTTGAGGTGCAGGTTATTTACCTCAGTGAAGTTCAGGCAACCACCATTGGGAACAAGGGCCCTTATTTTCTTGCTTTTCCAGATCAGCTGGACACTCACACGCTGCCAGATGGCAGAGTTGGGCTGCTTTACTTCTGCAGGTCCAGTGCGCAGTGGAGCAGCTGTTTCTATGCGTAGGACAGACCGTGAGGCTCAATGTGCCAGGCACAAATGCAGCCCAATCCTTCATGCTTCCAGTTGCAGGTGCTCCACTGGGCTCTGCAGATTTATAGAATCACAGAATTGTTTAGCCTGGTAAAGACTTTAAGGATTATCAAGTTCAACTGTAGACCTGACAGTACCAAGTCCACCACTAAACCATGTCCCTCAGCACCACATCTACATGGATGTTCTATCCCTTCAGGGATGGTGACTCCACTACTTCCCTGGGCAGCCTGTTCCAGGGCTTGACTACCCTTTTGGGGAAGGAATTTTTCCTAAGGTCCAACCTAAACCTTCCTGGTGCAACTTGGTGCCGTTTCGTCGTGTCCTGTTGCTTCTTGGGAGAAAAGCCTGACCCTTGCCTCCCTACAGGTTGTAGAGACTGAGAAGGTCTCTCCTGAGCCTCCTTTTCTTCAGGCTGAACAACTCCTGTTCCTTCTGCTGCTCCTCACAAGACTCTTCCCCAGCTTCATTGCCCTTCTCTGGACACGCTCCAACATCTCAATGTCCTTCGTGTAGTTACGGGCCCAAAACTGAACCCAGTGTTTGAGGTGCATGCTCACAAAGGCGACCACAAGACTGTGCTCTTATGGCACCCGTCCTCTCCCTGGCTGGGTGTTTGCAGCGAAATATCCCGAATTAGTCACTCTGCTGGGAAGGTCACTCTGCCGCTCAGAAGGGTTGGTGGCAGCTGGATGGAAACGGGTCGCTTTCTTTGGAGAACGCCAGCACTGTTACATAATCCCTTCTAAAATTAAATGTTTCAGTTGACCGAGCAGATAAATCCACCCAAAATCCCACAGTTTATCTTAAAACTCCCGCTGTAATCTGATCTCCATCATTCCCTGCAAAATCTGATCTCTGACATCCCGCAGAGCTGTAAAACGAGAGAATGCCTCTGTGCAGCCGATCTCTTGCTTCCCGCCACTCATGCCCCACATCCCCAACGGTTCCCCGTTGCCTGTTCCCTGTATTTCCTCGTGCACCTCTTCTGGCAGGAGGAACAACAAAAGGGAGGTTAGAGAAAAAACCAAGAGGGAGAATTAGGGCTGAGTGCCTTGTCTGGTATCTGAGAGCCTGTGGCTTTCGCTCGCTGGAAGGTCCAGGGCTTTACAAACCACTGACCGTCTGGCTGCCATGGGTGTGTTCTGCGGGGGAGTGGAGGTACACAAGTGTTGGGGCCTCCTTGCGCCGTGGTAGATCTACCTTGTAATGCAGACTGAGGGCTTTTGTGGTGTTTTTTTTTTTTGTGTATTTCCCAACCCCCGATGCCCTGACGGTAGCCCAGGAGTCAGAAGCTTCGTTCTTGATGCAGTCTCCACCCAGACCAGCTGTGGTAGGGCCTGGGGTCCGTATGGAGATTTCTCGTGATGGCGTCTGTTGGGGTTGTTGAGAAAGGGGCAAGGAGTAGAAGGGAAGCAGTAAAGAGTTGGACTTTTAACAAGATTAATTTTTTGCGTCATCCCAGCCTGTGTGGTGGAGATGAAGGTGGAAGGGCCTGTGGGCAAATCAGTTGCCCAGAGAGAGGATTTTGTTGGAACTGAGACAAGCTGTTTTCTGCCAATTTTCTGTCTGTGCTTCTGTTGCATTGTCAGTGCATCGTGAATGCGTCTGAGCCGGAGTAAGAATGCGTATCTCAGAATAAAAAAACGTAACATACTAATACTAATGCTGTATTAATTGCTAGTAAAATATACACCGGCTGACACCTCATACTTTGAATGAGACATGTTATTTTAGAAAGCTGCTCAGTTCATGGTGAGCTGATATGTCATCTGAAGGTGGCTGTAAACTGTGCTGAAAATAGATTGTGCTATTGTCTGCCTGAGGAGTTGCTAGCTGAAGAGATAAATTACCCATGTTAAAAATTATGGCTGCAGTCTCACTCGTTGCATGTAAACTCAGTGTGTGTATAACCACTGCAGCATCAGGCAGAACAGCTGTCATCTCGGGGTCTCCGTCAACATTTACGTAGTCACCCTGTTAGACAGGGGGTTTGCTGGATTGTGGTGACAAGTTCAGGGATGTTTGGGATGCCAGCATTAATGACTGGCTAGCCTGTCAGTCTCTGATTCTTAGCTTCACAAAACTGTGAACCCTTACACTGAATATAGTTGCCAGCTGCTTTCTTAACTACTTTTTTTTTGTTTTGTGAGGTAGATCCAGAAAAAGAACAGTGTTCGTAAGGGCTGCTGCTCTGCGTCCTCCCTGGCAGTGGAAGTGTTTGAACTGCCCTGATACTAAGTAAATAACAACTCATGGCTGCTGCTTTATCATCTAATGATGAGTTTTACGTGAAGAATAATCACAATCAAATATTTAATACCAGAAGGAAAAAAAAGCCAACATGATAAACAGCAATTTAATCCCCTTATGTAGAATATTGGCCACTTTTAGCCCACCATAGCCCGTCTCATAGGATGTAAATGAAACCGTTGACTACCCACTGACTTTGTCCTGCAGGAGGTCCATGGAATGCCTGTGTGGAGTTCAGTGCGACCTCGTGTGTTCTGTAAAACAGTGGGTGATGATCCTCTATTCACCCTTTGTCCACTGAGGCATGAGCTGAAGGAGCTTTGTTTGGTTGATTTCGACATGAAACTGGGAAATGTACAACAGTGATTCCTCAACTGAATCACAAGAGCTCATCTAATCATGCCCTGATTAGTAGTCAGGACTACTGCATGTAAGACTCCATTCAAGTTGTGGTGTTTTTTTAAACTCAGTAATGCAGAGAGAGTGGTTTTGTCATCATTCTTCATGAGAATGACGTAAATGCTACTTAGGGTGGCTTCTTTGCTTTCAGAGGGTCTAATTTCTTCATAGATGACACATGAGCCTGCTTGTGCTGGAATTTCGTTTAAAAAGTGACATTTTGAAGAACTACATCAATTGTTTAATATTGTTGTTATTAGCAAGTGTCAAGAGATAGGAAAAGACTTCATGCTTTTGCTTCTGCTGTTATTTCAGGTGATGACCTGAATAGTATACATTAATAGTATTAATGTATAGTGAGGAAGTTGGTGTATTTTCTCTCATTTGTACTGGTTTTATCCTATCGTAGCAGTTTGACTTCACACATTTTCGTGGTTTTTGGTAAACCCCTCTTTGCTTCTAAGCAGATTGATGGGTACTTTTCCCCTCTGACTGTGTGAAGTGGTGTTCTAAGAAGGCAGGTTCCATCTAGAAATTGATAGCACCTTGGAAACACGGGCTGGAAGTACAATTAAAGATGCATTCAGTTATCACAGGGTGGACTGAGGGACATTATGTTGGATTCGGACTGTACTGACTTCATCTGTGGTCCGCCATGTGGTTTTTATACTACTTTTCTCCCTTCATTTGCCCTCAAAAGACATGTTATTTGTTCATTTGTGCCATAGTGGTTTGTATTTCAGCATTTGTATTTCTTAGCTTTTGCTCCCATGCTTGTGAAGAACAGTTAGAAAATAGCAGCGCGTGAAAGAAATCTCAAGGCACCACCAGAAAGCCTCTCTACACCTTTTCTGCCCTGCTTATTTAGAAGGGACTATGGGTTAGAAGTACTGAAATGTTTCACAGGCCAGTGACGTTAGTGGCTTCACAGTTTTTAAAATAGTTTGTGACATTTCTGCCTCTTCCTAGGGCTGCTTAAGATTTTCAGCTGAGCAGTCTCTGTAGTGGCATAATTATTCTAAGTTCAGCATCACACACTTCTGGTGCTTCACAGAAAAATTAGAGATTATTTTCAACTGTTACTTGTTTGTCACTAGATTCCTTTACCTCGTTTTTGAAGCGAGGATTCTTACATAAGTGTCTGTATTCCTCCTTAAATTGAATAGAAGCGGTACGACCGAGGACAAGCTGTTGACAGATTTTTAAAATCAGCAAATGCTTCCTGTATCACTGAAGGAGAAATTAATTAAGATGGGAAATCCTTTCTAATAGTTACAGTGCTAAGGCCCCTGTCTTTGTCTTGTATCTGGAATGCAGGGAGACAGAGCTATGTGAACACATCATCTGCCAAGACAAAAAGCAGTGTGTTTGTGTGTGTGTGGGGGGTATGTATGTGTTTAGATAGGTACGTACACACACAAATACACACAGCTGTTGGGTGGAGCTGACTGTGACTATGTCCTGTCTAGTATTTAAATGGAGAAGGGTGCAGTGTGAGGAAATGTCAGCCAAACACTGGTCCGAGCTTCTTTTTGAGAGTGAGCTGCCTACGCCTAAGGTAGGTACCAAGGACTCATTTCAGCCTGGGCCCCAGAGCTTCCTCCAGGCTGGTCACAGATCCATGACTGTGTTCTTGAAGGTCACCCAAGTGGACATGAGCACGCTTCAGTGTGCTGTTGTTGCGCCTGGTCCATCACTAAGTATCCTGACTTCAACTTTCCTGGTCCTGTGTAGACACTTTGACTGCAAGCTGCAGTTAGTGAGCGGTGCGTGGGGGACGCATGTGAGTCATAGGGTTTGAGGAGTCAACTTACGTGCCCTGCTCTTTTCTTTGCCGTCACGAGCACAGCTCATGTACATTTTGCAATGACTGATGAGGATGGAGGGCGTCCAGAAGAGATGCCTGCGACCCATGTATCTTTTGAGAATGACCCACCTCAGTATCAACCTGCATTTTTCACAGTGATGCGTATGTCTTGATCTGACACTCCAGAAACAGAGGTGCTGAAATCTGTGGGCACTTATCACCTGTGGTCTGGCTTAGAGTTATCTGTAAGTATAAAAGCCATTGAGCTAGGAAAGCTGGACACACACAAGCTGAATTAGTGCTGAAGAAAGAAAACCACATCCAAATATTTGACTTCTAAGCTTGCTATGTCTGTTTTCACGTCTGTAAAATGGGGTAATACTATTACTCTGAAGATATTGTAACACTTCAAAATACATGTAATTCTTTCTCTGATTATCACACGAAAGGAGAAATTTCAGAGCTGTTTGGAAACAGCAGCTTCACCTTTCTTCAGCGTTGGGATTGAGTACAGATAAGGCGCGCTCTTCAGTGTCATTTTAGAGCTGTTTCTTTTTCCCTTAGCAGACAGCTCACATCCTGGTACAATTTTCCCAGAACGTGCAATCTTTAATTCACAAGAAGGCTGTAACATGACAGCGGTAGGTGTGCTCCATCAGAATAAATCTGAGCACATGAAGAATTTCTGCCGTGGGTACCGGAGCAGTGATGGAGCGTCAAATGCCACTCCGATTGGCTGGATCTGCTGCCCGTCACGCTGCCAGGCAGAGCGCGGGCGCTCGGCTTCCCGCTGGACCAGAGCAGCAGATGTGCTGGGTGTGGAGGGACGGGCGCGCTCCTCAATGGAAAGAAACGCCGCCGTCAGGTCCCTGCTGCTGCTTTTGTGTGTGGGACTCACAGTGTCTCTGGAGCAAATGATTGCGACAGAGAATGACAGGTCAGTAATTGAGCGTGTATCCACATGTTGGCGGAGTTGAGTGCATGCTTTCAATGTTATCATTTGGTCATTTTTGCTGTGCTGAAGCGGATTCAAACACAGTTTAGAATGTCAGGAAATGGTTTTAATTTTCTTTTCAGGTTTGAAAACACCTGGGGCTAATAGAGATACGAATTACTTTGAAGTGTATAGTGCATTGAAAACGTAACTTTAAAACAATTTCGTGAACAGTACTAGAAATGGTTTTAAAATGAGTATTTTCTGGGCATCTTATATTTCATTACATTTTAATGACTCTCAGGTTGACTTTCCCTGGTCCGTTTAAAACCAAATTTATAAATAGAGTAACAGCAAGGGTATGAAAACTACTTCAAGAAACTTGTGTAGAATGAATATTTGAAGGATTAATTCAATATTGCAAAGAAGTACTAAAATTATGAAATTACCAGGGATTTGGATTTGTCATTGTTTATAATGCTATTTCATTCTCTAACGGAATATAAACAGGAATCCCAAATCACAGCAGGGGACAGAGAGGACTTTCTAGAGCCAAGCATTACAAAAGTGAAAACAGCCTAAACTGTATTAGTTGAATCATGCCCCAAACTCACTAATAACACACAGATCAAATATGCTGGTGAAGGTCACAGCTGGCAGTAAAATCTGTGCATTTAAGACAAGAAGGACATGTGGTGATTTGCTTAAGCTTGTATTAAGAGATCTGGTAGTCTATTACTGATAAATACTACAATATGTTTTCATTTAAATAGCTTACTTGCTGTTCTCTGCCAGTTTTCAGATTTGTTAGCGTCTTCTTAGTATCATTGCACTTTTTCTGCAATCAGATAAAAATCTGAGAGAGAGCAAGCAGTGGAGCATTACGTGAGCTTTATTTCAATAAATACTAAGAAATGAAGTTACCATCCTGATGCCAGTGAATTGAATGGGGATTTTGCCTTTGCATTTAGCGGAGGTGGGATCGTGCCTGCACAGCGTTAATCTACTAGAAGTTCTATGAACTCAGTTTCTATTTCTTTGTAATAAAAATGAAGGCTTGAGTATCTTCTTGTTCTGATCCAGTTCTTATTGGACATCCATTAAAGGGCGGATCAAACCCCAGTACTCAGTAAATTGTGAAATAACTTTCTACATGTCTCCCTGCATCAAATCACTCATGAGGCTACCAAGATATGACACAGAATACTTAAAAACTGTGAGAGACATGGGCTTTGTAGTTTTTTCTTACTGATAGAACCTAAATAGATTTTTTAATATTTAATAACATTTTGTTAAGATGTTTCTTAGAAGGAACTAGCTTTTACCCTGAATCCGGGCTCCCAGGCTAACACATTTTAGTAACTTTATTGAAATTTCTTATCAGCAGTGTCCGTAGGACTACAACCAGTTCGTTGCTACCAGGCGCTCAGCAAGCGTTCATCACTTCCCACCGTAATTTTGTTCTCAGTCAGTTTAGAGGTTTGCATGTTATTTTCCAATCAAGTGCTTCACAAATTAATTGAAGGCAGTTCAGCAACCGGTGAGGTAGTCTGCAGCTAAACGCCATGAGTATTCGTAGTTCTGAAGTAATCAAAATACTGCAGCAGAGTACATTTTGCCATCTGAGGCAGTTTGTCAGAGCAGCAATACGATGAGCAAAAGACAGCGTGACTGTGGCTTCCTTTAACCTGACGGTGTGAAAACTTGTCTATGGCCTCGATCGCTCTTGAGCGCCGGGCTTATTCACGTGGCTCATGTGAGTGGACAAATGACCGCTCACATGAAAGTCATTGAGGGCTGGTGTCAATGTGAACTTTTTCAGAAAAACAAGGCAGACTTGGTTATCTTATGTAGATGGATAATGTCATCTGATAAGGAGGAATTTACACTTCTTTATGCTTATAATCTTATTTAATTGGGTTTTACATAGTGATTAGTCAACCCAGTGCTTTGTATTAGGGCTAATCCAATTTCATGTGGGTTCCTGACATACTTGGAATGGTAAATTCAACATACAACGTACATATCCGGTTGTCTCTGGGCTTACAATTACTTTCTAATTGTTAAGGAAAAATATTAGTCATCAAACATTTACAATGTGTGGAACTGAATTTGAAATTTTAGGGTAGAGCGGCTGAAAAAAAAAAAAATTAAAAGTCTAGTTTCTAATTGAGTGGGCTAAAAGTGATATGATGATTTTCAGTTCTAGCTACTGTTTGCTGATAGTTTTGCCAGCAGTGGAGAAGAAGGCTCTAGTTTCCTGTCTCTTATACGTGTAATTAACATTTTTGTATTCCAAAAGGGAATACATATTTTTAATGTGTTGTTATTTTCCCCTTTTTTCTTTCAGTGTTTTTGTTTTATGGAACATATTCCAGCTGAGGGCAAAAGGGCATCGCTGCCAAAGGTTGCCTGTGAATCCCCAGCTTGCCTTTTGATTGGAAAGGCTGCTGATTTGGCAGCGGGATGGCTATTGAAGGCCATCCATTTCTGTCACAGATCACACACTTCTGTAACACCTCAGGGTTATGAGTGTCAAAGGCAGCTGACAGATCTGGTAACATCAACATCAACGGGTGATTACTCAGAAACCGTGAGGTGATCCTTCCCGTGTGCAACTGAGAGACTGTCTGTGCCACAGTGACCTGGCTGCGGTGAAGGCAAAGCAAAGACTGCAGCCTTGCCGTGGTAGATTTCCCTCGCCTCTCCCGAAGGAGACTGTGTGCATTGTGCAGGGGGAATGGAGGCAGCCAGCGCTGCTAGTAAACAGGGAGCATCTAGGTGGAGTTACTTCCCTTGTGAGCCTCCACCTGCCTCCCAGCTGTGCCTGCCATGTGGCCGATTGTATTTGTCATACTGTAGTACTTAGTGGTGGTTCCCGGCTGCTCCCTCCTCTGCGTTCTTCCTGAAAGCTTGAATATTTCATCTGCTGTGCACATTCATCTATATTTGAGTACCTTCATGCTGAAAGCAGAAACCTGATGTCTGTTCTGGAGCAGCATGGCTGCTCGTTGCTGTGGTTTGATATGTAATGTAGAGGAGTCAAACTGCACGGTCGTGAGCTCCCAACCCGAGCCCATGGGGTGTGGGTTGGCTGGTGAGATCCCTTCTGCTCACGATGTAACCCCACAGGGGTGTTCGCAATGAATTAGTTATGCCTCATATATTCATTGTGTGCTTTCTTCGTGGCTCAGTATTGCCTGTCAATTAGCATTCCTCAAGGTGATTTATTTAGCATGACCATGATGTTAGCTTGATTTCTTTCTTTCTTTTCTTTCTTTTCTTTCTCTCTTTCATTCTTTTGTTCTTTCTTTCATTCTTTCTTTTCTTTCTTTCTTCCTTTCTTTCAAAAATAACCCTTTGTCTTCCCAGAACAGCATAAAAACTGAAATAAATTGCACAATTTTACTCTGGTCTCATCTCATCCCAGTGTTTTAGTCTACACATGACAGTAGGGTGGTTTTCAAACTGGAGTAAATGACTATGAGCTTTTAATTATGTATATAGAAAGGAACTAAAAGTACAACTAAGCATAACTAAATAAATCTAGGTACAACTAAATATAACTACAGTCAGAATCACTAAATAATTTACATCAATGTTGTTTTGGTGTGCCTTATTTTTGCAGCTATTGTCATGAAAATATGTCCCAAAATAACCTTTTCCAGCCTGAAGGCACAACCTGTCATGAAGGAAGACTAGAAAAGGCTGCATCAAATTGCAAGGCCCATGTTCCTAATCATTAAACAACCTAAGGGAGAATTTTGCCTGAACAAGAAAACAAGGTTTGGCCCATTTTAGCTCTGTCTTTTGTTACCTGTCTGTCAGAATAAGGATCACTTCCACTCATCTCTGAGGACTGCTTGCTGTTGACTCAAGACCTTTGAGTGGCTTGGAGACCTCGGCCTAACCTTGTGCCATGGTTTTGGGTCAGACCTATAACAGAGACTCTCTGTTAACTCCCCTCCTTCCCCGAAGGGGGAAAGAAAGGGAATGAGGGAGAGCAACTTATGGATTAGAAAAGGAAACTAGAACAGCTTTAGTGAAAATGGAAAATAATAATAATAAAATAGAATATATACGAATATATACAAAACCAGTATTGAACCCAGCCTCCCCAATGGCAATTACGTCACCGTCACCACTGACGCTGTGGAGCAGGCAGTGGGGAACTCCCAAATTGGGCCCATCGACAGATGGTAACTGGGTTCAGCAGCTGGGTTCTGGTGCTGAATTCAGGAACACAGGTAGAATGGGCAGAGTCCTCCTCAGATGACAGCCATTGAAGCAGACAAGAAGTCAAACAAGAGTCGAGCAAGAGCTGAGAGTAGCTGAGAGAAAGTGACCCTTGTGATCCCTCAGCATTACACTGAATATGGTGTGTATGGGATGGAATCTCATGTTGGTCAGCTCAAAGTCACCTGTCCTGGCGTGTGGCTTTTTACTTTCTGCACCACCAATGTGGTGCACAAGATCTAGCAATGGCCTTGGTCTGCACACCAATCCCTGGTACTAATTGTAAACATGGAGTGCTATCGCTACCAGAAGCAGATACTCTCTGCAAAAGCATGGCGCTAACTTCAGGCAGTGCAGTTAGATAGAAGAACCGAGCTGACAAGTAAAAGCACTGAACACAATTAGTTCTGTCCTCACTCAAACCAGGACACACTGGAACCAAAAGGGCAGTGGGAGAAAGTGGTACCCACTCTGAAAGTGCACAGCCTATTTGAAGTCACTGGGATTTAAAACTGGGAGTTAAAAGTTGAGGAGAAAGCTGGTCTTACTACATGCAAATAGAACTGCCAAAATGATTTTAAATGGTATTATCAACATTGAACTTTTTTGAATGTGAGGTCTTTTTCAGGTTCTTTCACCAGAGATCACAGTCACTGCTGTAAAGCTGTCTTTCTGTGCTGAATTGCGTTTTTTCTGGAGACTCTTTGGCTTTATTGTCCTGATTGCTGCAGGACTGAGCAACTTGCCCGATGGTCTGGAGCAAAGCTNCCCTCCTTCCCCGAAGGGGGAAAGAAAGGGAATGAGGGAGAGCAACTTATGGATTAGAAAAGGAAACTAGAACAGCTTTAGTGAAAATGGAAAATAATAATAATAAAATAGAATATATACGAATATATACAAAACCAGTATTGAACCCAGCCTCCCCAATGGCAATTACGTCACCGTCACCACTGACGCTGTGGAGCAGGCAGTGGGGAACTCCCAAATTGGGCCCATCGACAGATGGTAACTGGGTTCAGCAGCTGGGTTCTGGTGCTGAATTCAGGAACACAGGTAGAATGGGCAGAGTCCTCCTCAGATGACAGCCATTGAAGCAGACAAGAAGTCAAACAAGAGTCGAGCAAGAGCTGAGAGTAGCTGAGAGAAAGTGACCCTTGTGATCCCTCAGCATTACACTGAATATGGTGTGTATGGGATGGAATCTCATGTTGGTCAGCTCAAAGTCACCTGTCCTGGCGTGTGGCTTTTTACTTTCTGCACCACCAATGTGGTGCACAAGATCTAGCAATGGCCTTGGTCTGCACACCAATCCCTGGTACTAATTGTAAACATGGAGTGCTATCGCTACCAGAAGCAGATACTCTCTGCAAAAGCATGGCGCTAACTTCAGGCAGTGCAGTTAGATAGAAGAACCGAGCTGACAAGTAAAAGCACTGAACACAATTAGTTCTGTCCTCACTCAAACCAGGACACACTGGAACCAAAAGGGCAGTGGGAGAAAGTGGTACCCACTCTGAAAGTGCACAGCCTATTTGAAGTCACTGGGATTTAAAACTGGGAGTTAAAAGTTGAGGAGAAAGCTGGTCTTACTACATGCAAATAGAACTGCCAAAATGATTTTAAATGGTATTATCAACATTGAACTTTTTTGAATGTGAGGTCTTTTTCAGGTTCTTTCACCAGAGATCACAGTCACTGCTGTAAAGCTGTCTTTCTGTGCTGAATTGCGTTTTTTCTGGAGACTCTTTGGCTTTATTGTCCTGATTGCTGCAGGACTGAGCAACTTGCCCGATGGTCTGGAGCAAAGCTGCTCATCGCACCTGGTGTTTGGTGGTAAAGTGACAATCTGGAATACAGACTCTGCTTCACTTTTGTGAACCCCGCTTCTGGGATTGAGGAGTTTGTGAGGGGACACAAGAGATCTGTTTGTGGCAGCAGGGAGCATGTCTGCAAAAAGACATTCTCGCTAAAGACGCTGCTCAGAAGAAAGACCCTGCTGCTGTCCTGAACCTCAGGTGTAAACAAGACAGTGCATGTGGAATCTGGCATTCGCCAAAGCTAGTAATGTTGCCGTGGGTTTCAGGCAAGCCAGGGTCAGTGTGACCAAACTCCCTGACTGCCAGAGCCACAAGGGCATGGCAGTGAGCAGGGCAGGCCCTAAGCCCTCCCACATTTCTCCTTTGGTGGCATTATGTACCTTATGGTACAATTTACACATAAATACTGAAAGCTACTTTTATTCTTAGTCTTTATGCTCTGGTCACTGTGTATATCTTTTCAAGTGTTTTACTTTTGTGGTGGGTTGGAAAGTCAGTGAGAAACAAGACAAGAAAAGAAGACTGAAGTGTATTTCCATGCAAGGTGACTGTGAGGCAGGTGTGGCCCCACCATCACTTACAGCCTGGAAGGCATTGTGCAGGCAGAAGCAGGGCAGCATGTACAGAGTCTCTGTGGGACGATACTCAGCTGTGAGTGTGGGAGTTCTGGTGTGTCCACCTGCTAGGGAACGCTATCGGCAGACCTGAGCAGTGGGCACGTGTCATCGGATCAGTAGATCAATCCACTGTAGGGGACTGCAGGTCCTGAGGAAGGTGCCGTAGTGTGGAGGGAGCCAGAAGGTGTTCCTGTGACTCAAGGAGTGGAGTCTTGTCCTAAGAGAGAGACTACTTTCTTGAACTTTGATCTTGTAGGTCTTTTGATGATGTACAGGAGTCTGCTGGGCTTGACTCCAGCTTAGGAAAGCGGATCGTACGCCAGCTAAAGACTTATCCCTCAATTATACCAAAGAAGGAAATCAAAAGCTAAAAATTTTGTGAGCTTGGTAGTTGTCACTTGAGGTGTGCTTCACTTGCACTCTGCCTTGCAGCTGACTTCCACAGCATTCGGGGTTGCTTGGAACCATTCAGGAGCTGTCTTTAGATGGCTGTAAATCTGGACTTGAGGCATATTAGCCCAGTGCACTTGCCCTATCCTGGAGGAATGCAGCATGTTGCTTGTGGTCCACACTGTGAGCTGAGGATGGTGCAGCACTACCCTGTGTTCCCCTGCTAGTCATCTGGAACTGGTTCAGTCTCTAACCCAAAACAGGTCCCATGGAAACGGACAAGAGGGATAATGAAGCCTTGGGTTAATATGGTAAGGATATGGGAATACCTGGAGGGCTGATCCACAAGAGGTATCTCTGGAATGAAGCATTTTTATCCTTGGTACACCGGCTTTGCAATTGATTTGCCATATTCTTGTGAGATTAACCAGCCAAAGATCTAAGTTAGCGTTTTGAATGTATTATTGAATGAAGCAGGAACAGGAGCACTCCTCAGTAAATTTGCAGCAGACTTTAAATCCAGATGCTGTACAGTAAATACTTTTCTCCTCTCTTCTAGTTCACTTGCGTTTCAAGATCAAGATTCTCTGCAAATCAATGGTAAGGCTTTGTTGTTTTTATTTCCAGTGTGCTGAATGCCTGATACTGACTCTGTCGGTGTGGCTGTAAAAGATCTTCATTCCCAGATGCTGCTTCTATTGGCATTAGTGACTCTTCCATCAAATGTTTTGTTAAAGCATATCCCTCTTTAACAAATGCCCTTTAAAGGATTGGTCTGGTTAGAATAATCGTTTGCTGGCTGACTGTGAGATACAGAGAGAATATGGAAGAAAGAAGTATTCACCTTTCTTTGTTTGCTTGTTTGCTTTTGTTTTGTTCTTTTTTTTTTTGTTTTTTATAACCAAATGAAAACAGAGCTAAATGTTTGGAGGGTGGAGCTGTGAGAGCGTCCATGAAATGATCTGTCATCTGTGAAACTTCTCACTCCTGGCCAGCAGGTTATTTGTCACAGCTTCCCATCTCTGGCCAGTGCAAGGAAAGCAGTTCCTACCCATAATTAGCATGCTTTTGCCACGTACCCTTTTGCAACAAAGTTTGCTGTATGAAGAAAGAAGAAGCTCTTGTTAAATGTATTTGGGATGAATAAATACATGTATAGGCTGTCATTTTGGGGCACTGGAGTTCTTCCTATTAAGGGTGGGAAAATGTTCAATAAAAAGAAGAGGAACCTTGCTGTATGAGCAAGGTAAACTAAACTAGAAAAAGCATGTATCAAAGGCAATATTTGCACCAAGCCAACTATTTTCCAAAACAAACGCAGATATTCTGAAATACAGATTCCATATAGGGGTAATTGTTTGCATAAGAATGTGCAAGATACTGTTTTATAAACAATAATAAGACTAAGACTAATAAGACACTTTCTTTTGCAGGCCGACGTTATGATGGAGAAGTGAAGCCAAAATTTAATGTAAATCAAGTAGCAATTACACAGGTAGTGTTTGAAGGACTAGATCTTTACGTTTTTTTTCACAGCGCATTGAGATCTTTCAGTTTGCATTGTGGGATGAAACAATACATTGTTTACAAGAAATGGCCAAGAAACTGTGTAAATCCCTGTGATGTGGTACTGATTCAGTACCTGCTGTACAAGGTATCTTCTGCTTTTCTGAGAAGTGAGGTGAGACTTCAGTTACCGTTGCTGCTGCAGACTGGTAGTGGGTTTGGGCACAAAGTCTTACTCAAAGAGCCAAATCCTATCACCCGTGTACTGTGCAGTGCCATTTGACTGCTGCAGCCAGTATTCTGCTTGCATCACTTGGTACTAAAAGAATAGCTGAAGAAAAATTGCTGATCTTTTAAATTTAGTGGGTGTTTTTCCTGAGTTTGGGCTGTAGGTCTTGTAAAAAACTAAGCATTAAAATTTTCCTTACCAACAATGTAAATAATCTGTTGATTTAATCTCTCTCATCTGTACTTCTGAGAACACAGCCTTATTGTGTCTAAAACTGACAGTTGTAGTCAGTATTTCTTGCTGGTTGTTGCATCACATTTTCTGACCATGATCTTACCTTACTCTCTGCTTGCTGCTGTGAGTACTTACTAACTTTAATCCTAAAGCAGTTTTGTGCCATAAGTAAGGTCAAGTATCAAAAGGGGTCTTTCAGGGTCTGAGCTGAGATGTGATTCACTAATCTGAACACCAAAAAAAAAAAAAAAAATCTCTTTAAGCCAAGACAAAGCTTTGGAGCTTAACTGTGTCCTTTCTGGAGTCTGGTAAAATGCTCTCCAAGTGCTGGCCTCATTTATGCTGTTAGGGTGGAGAGTAACTCCTAAAATACACATCTTACCATACTGATCTTTTGTGTGGTCAATCAGGTTGTCAGCAACAACTTGAGCAGGAAAGGACAGTGGGAAAGAGCATCCTGGAGGCCATTTACCCACAGCCACTACAGCCCTCTCAATGTCACAGTCAATGGCATCCCATGCATTCTCTTCTGGGCCAAGAAGATCATGATTAAGTTTGAAAACCACACGCAGCTGGATTTGACAGAGAAGACATTCGGTGTCCATGCAACAGTGGATGTTGGAGATTCAAACTGCAGTGAAGACAGCGCAATGTAAGGTGTCATTCTACTCTGCCAATGGAACTAGTACCAGACAGCAAGTCTAACAAATACATGCTGAAGGAAACAGGCCTTGCATTATGTGATGTAGAGTCCCAGGGGCAAGCTCCTTCCGATAATGCCCGGATGTTGCAGGCAGCAGGGGTTATATGCTTTCAGACCAGTCTTTCATGGGGCACATAGATGTACATAGCTGTCTTCGTCTCTTGCAAGCCTTGTGAACAGACAGGTTTGCTCTTAGGGCTTATGACCTCTTTAGTCTCCACTTATTTTACAGAGCTGCTTGGGAGATTAAATAGTGTATCCTATGCTGAATATGGGGGCTAAGGGGCTGGCTCTGCAGGACTGCTTGCCATAGAATTACTTGAGTTGGAAAAGACCTTAAAGACCATCTAGTTCCAACCCCTGCGCTGTAGGCAGGGACAGCTCCCACTAGAGCAGGTTGCTCAGAGTCTCATCCAGCCTGCTCTTAAACACTTCCAGGGATGAGGCACCACAACTTCTCTGGGCAAGCCATTCCAGTGTCTCACCATCCTCATAGTAAAGAACTTCTTCCTAACGTCCAATCTAAATCTACCCTGCTCTAGTTTAAAGCCATTGCTCCTTGTTGTATCATCACATACCCTTTGTATCCTTCATAGGATGAGTGCTAGCAGTTGGTACGAGATGCAGATGTGTATATAGAAACAGTTAGGTAGCCCCATGTCCGAGGATGTGATCCATGAGTGGCTGAAGCCAGAGTGAATTCACTACAGGTTTGCACGTGACCTGGAGAGGCTCTAAAAACCTGAACTCTGCATCTCAGTCTGTCATGAATTTCTTCAGCATTTAGCAGCTTTGCTCCTGGTTAACCTGAGTGAGAGCTATATATTAACCTAACTGGATCCAAAATCTTCCGATCCCTTGGGTTTTTTTTATTTGTTTTGTCATATTCCTGACCACTTTTCTCCCTCTGTGTAGTGTGCTAGATGGCTTTGTGTCTAATACCAGGTCATTGATTCCACTCCGATAGGCAAGAATCTGAAAATTAGGAGGTGGATGCCTGACTGGACACATGCTGAACATGAGCATGGCGTCTACCCCAGAAACAGTGTTAAAATCCATAGTGACACACAACAATAAAAGTAACGTGACCAAAACTTACCTTCTATACAACATTTTGCCTGTACATCTAACGACATTTCCATAGAAAGAGGTGTTGACCTGTTTCTGATTATATTTATCTGTGAAGGATGCTCCAAGATGCACAGAAGTTTTAGTGCAGTTACAACGAAACTAAAAGTGTAATTGAAAAAGAAGCCAGCTTTTCTGCCTGTGGTATCAGAGTATTTAACAAGGCACTCTGAGTTTTACATCATCAGCATGTGAACTAATCCAGCACTATGTTTTGACAGATCTGTGGCATCTCTGCTAGATTCCAAATATCAAATCCTTAGAAACTGTGTGTTTCAAGTATCCATTCACTCATTGTCACTGACGGCAACTAAGTACTGATTGAGGTCTCTATGTGTAGAAATCATGGTTTTCGGATAGGAAAACAAATAATTTGGGCCCATGAGTCAGGATATGACTCGGTGTAATTGCTAAATAGAAGTCTTGAGTTATATTTTTAGTCAATCTACATTAGACTGTGGCAGAGAAGAAAAAGAAAGTCTGGCTTGAATGTTGCTCTGTAATCTTAGGTTTAAGGACTGACCTAAACTATGTCAGTTGATGCCCAAGTGCTCTCTTCATGCACTGTTCAGTTAACTCACTCTAGAAAAGTCACACAGAATTACAGAATGGTAGGAGTTGGAAGGGACCTCTGGAGATCGTCTAGTCCACCCCCTTCCAAAGCAGGGTCACCCAGAGCAGATTGCACAGGATTGCATCCAGGTGGGTTTGGAATCTCTCCAGAGGAGACTCAACAACCTCTCTGGGCAGCCTATTCCAGGCTTTGGCACCCTCACAGCGAAGAAGTCTTGCCTTATGTTTTTCCTTATGTCCCTTTTCCTTATGTCCCTGAAAATTCCCTTAAACTTCTCCCTCATCCAGCCTTCTTTGTTAAGAAGACACTTTGTTGTGGCTTTAGGCCAGCTTTCAATCTTGTTTGTACTGATACTAATTAATGCAAAGGAACTGGAACCAGAAAAAAATATTTGACACCAAACACATACACATTTGCTAGCTGAATATAATAATCCAGTTTGTGGGTTTTTTTGTGCACCATCTTCTGGATCAGGCCACTGAGTCAAATGCCATGTTTGCCCGTGTCTAATCCTCAACAGTCTATGCTTTCCCTTTGCAATGAAGCAAGAGATAGTCTAGATTCAGTGTCCTGGTTTATTGCACCAGTGTTAGTCAAGGTGCAAGACGAGCTATCTGGTCTTGGTTTTGGTTTTTTTTTTTATTTTCTTCAGCTGTAGGATTTGAAGCTTTTCAGATGCTGCAGAATTTCTCTGTGCTTTTTCTCTGACTTTGTCTCAAAATGTTGTGTCAAGATCGAAAATCTCTTATGCAGATTTTAAGAGGCAAAATATTATTGTTAAGCCAAAAAAAAATACGTGCCAGTCAGTCATGCAGCACTACAGTGCATTAATTCCAAAGGTAGTAGAAGGATGGTGGAGTGTGCATTGGTTTACAATTACCTTTCTATGGCCTTTCACTTTAGTAAACTGCAGAGCTACCTCACAGTCAGTGTGTTTGTAAGGGTCTAATGGTGCACATGTGTGAAAACTGCACTCCAATGTCATCTGCGTTTGTTAGGCTCTAGTATCTAAAAAGATGAGCACAGTGTGGCTGTTTACACTTTGTAATGACATGCAGAAGTGATTAATGACTAAGATACCATGGTTTGAGAGGGAGAACACAGATCAAATTAGCCTAATTGTCAAACGATGTTGGAAGCAGCGGAATTGAAGTGTGTTGAAAGATGAGCATTCAGTTCTGTTCTCTCTGGATAGTCTAGGCCTTGTTCAAATTTACAGCTGAACTACTGGATTTCACTGGAGGAAGATTTAATCCTTTCAGTTGTGGGTTTTTTGGTTTTTTTTTTTGTTAGTTTTTTTTTCCTACTAACTTCAAAGGTATAGTGAGCAAAAGGCTCCATATGTAACTCTGCTTAATAGTTTGTGCTGCTTTTATCTCCTAAGATTTCTGAAGTTTTTATCTAGCCTGATGGTACTTTCTTTCTGACCTAGGCTCTCTCTGAAGTTTGGTGACATTGGTAATTTAAAGGATCTTGTTATTAGGTAAGTTTATAAGATAAAGAAAATATTACATGTTTGAAGAAAGGATAAAGATGATAAAGACAACACTACCTGTTAGTATCCATTGTTATGCAGTTGTTTGTGCAGTTTGTTTTGAGAGAATTTATGTGAGCAAAAATAATACGGTAGAATTGTTGATTGTATAACCAAGACACCTTGCATTTAATAGGTCTGCCATTTTACAAACAAGATCTTGCTTGTTTTTTTGAGGAAATTTTTCTCCTGTGTTGAATTTTCTATTCACAAGAAAAGTCTGGCTCGTCTCTCTTGAGTAGAGTCTTCCCACGTCTGAGATTTTTGCTAAACCTTGTTAACTATCAGTTTTTGTCTAGGAATTTTGCTGCAGGAACTGGTAGCACAGACTGTTCAGGCATCAGACTGTGACCTACTTTATGTTTGCTTCTTGGCAGTCGAAGAAAACAACTTTTCTTGTTAATAGTTTTCCATACCTTGGATGGATGTACAATACCAGTGTTGCATGTAGATTTTTCTCATTTCCTCTTGCTCTGTGGGAGAGAAGCAAACTCCTTCATCTGCAGTGATGAAGAAACTCAAAACACTTTCCAAAGTCAATAGAAGAAGCTAGAGCTCACACTGATATAAATGAGTGAAACTGGTAGTAACCAGTGTGTCTTCTTGGGTTGTTCAACATCGTTGGACTTGTGTTCTTACTCGTCTTTCTTCTCATACAATGTTTTCAGATTGTTATTAACGACCAGCTATTACCAGCTGTCTGTTCAGAACTGGTTCAGTTTACACAGACTGCAACTTCTTTACAACCACTCCATACAAGCGACATTTAATGCAACCAGAATATATGCACCGGCAAGTTACTCCTACCACTGTGAACATGTGAGCAGCTTGCAGAGATATGATGCGCTCCTCATACCCAGCTCTGCAAATGATCTTTCAAAGCTTTGGGAAGTCACCTTTACTGATTTCCAGGTAATGTCATGGAATTAATCCAAATAGGTCCCATAGACAGACTGACAGAAAATTTTGGACTTAACTGCCAAGAAAGTGTAACGACCTTCCATGTACAGTTTACAGGATCTGTGTGGAGCTTGAAATAGACATTGAACAGAAATGAAGACTTAGATTTACTTATCTTCCTATTAAAGGAAGTGAATGGCTGTATAGATTTTCTCTAGTCTTTTACTTGAGTTTCCCTTTAGCATGGGGAGTGAATTTAACTTTCTGTATCTCACTGAGCTGGACTCTCAAACCTGGCATCAATAATGACACCAGTCATCTGCCTTAACTTTTGATACCTAGTAATTTTAACCTTATGCCCTAATTATAGTGACCCCAGTCTGCCTCTAAAGCCAGTGGATAATTCCTCTGACTCATCTTAAGTCCTTATTGTAGGATGAGAGTAATCGTCTTCTGAAAGTGCCTATTTTTCTGCATCTGACAACAAGGAAGCCTAAGATGACTGGACTAGGATGTCTTGCTTTTAGGTACCTAACTTACAGGGGATGAAGAGGTGAAAAGGGGACTGAGAGAAAAGTTGATCCCCCTTTCTTCACCGTGTGATAAATGCCCATGGACCAACCTAGTGAACCAGATAGTCAATTTCCTGAATGCCAATGTAGTAAACTTCATGTTAGAATTCAAGCCACAAATAAAACTTGCTGATATTGGCTGTAGTTGAATGCAGCTTCATGTAGTTTAGTTTATTTACAGCCATATATTGCACACTTGGATCTAGTGAGAAAAATCTGATGTTGGGGTAGCCAACTGAGAATATTTCCTTGTTTGTCATGTTGAAGTTTATGCAGTTTGAAACGGAGACTCTGGAGATTTTCAACAAATGATACTGGAAATGCGCCATTAACTTGTACCACGCTTACAATTAGATATGACTGAGCTATCAAGAGTGATCATAGAATGTTTTGTTTAAAACACAGCTGCAAATCCTTTGGGCAGCAGGGTGAAGGAGATTAGAGTAACTAGCAGTTTCTAAAAGACTGACCTGGATAAACTCTGAGCATTAGCTACAGTTAGCACTGATAGATAAAATTTTGTGATAAGCAGATATTAAATTAAAAATTCTTACTGGCATCAGGAGCAAACTCATGAAGTTGTCTGTAACTAAGTAAATACTTTATTTAATATGAGCCCTTTTGTTGTCTTTCTAGATTCAAGGTTTTAACATTCAAGAAGGACATTTTGCCTATGCAAAAGACTGTGCATCCTTTTTCTCTCCAGCAATACTTATGGGATTGGTTATGTCACTGATTCTGCTGCTGGTTCTTGCCTATGCTCTTCATATGTTGATCCACCTGAAGTCTCTTGACAGGCACTATGAATGCAAATCTTCTCCTGCCTATTTTGGACAGATGAAAGACAATGACATGGGGGATGAGAAAGAGCCACTGAGGAGCAGTGGAAATGAGTCCTATGAACTTAGAAACCAACAGTTCTCTAAAATTTATATTTAGCAGTATGCGTCTGTCTCAGTGAAACAAGTGGTATTTTCTTCTGCTGGCACTGTCGTATGTAGTTTGTGGAGATTTTTCACTAACTGATGAAAGGAAAAGTAGGTAACAGACTGTTTAGCCAGTTACTGTCTGCTGTGTGTTGGTAACTATGTCCAAGACACCTTGGGAAACAAGGTGAGGAAAAAAAAAATCCCTTGTGAATAAGAGGTTTCATGTGATGGGAGTTTATCCCTGTAGTACAAAACCAAAATACTTCTTTTCAGCCATCTTACCAAGTCCTGAAGAGAGAATCAGTAACAGAGCCTTTTAAATGAAATAAAGACACAACAAATTGAACAAAAAAAATCTCTTTGTTTATTGTTTCGGAAGACAAGATTTTTCCTGGTTTTGTATTTACTTTATCCACCCTGTTCTGTGTCCTGACAAAATAGTATCCATTCCTTTCTTAGTATATATTTTCCTTTTATTTTCCAAATTACATCCTCTTCTCTTTGTCCTTCTAAAGTCCTTTCCTTCCTTTGGAGCATTCAGAGCCGTATAAGCTGTGTATCATGCACTGCGCTGATGAAATAGTGATGGCTCTGGTACAGCAGCATCTTGATACTTTTCCCTGTCTAAGCTGGAGGCTTACTGTGAGGATCTAGTGGGAGACCAGTAGACATCTGGTCAAAGGCTTACCCTTAACTTCCCGGCTCAGCTCCACGCCAAAAGACGGATTATGAGCATTATACCCTGTAATTCTAGGTTAATTTCTTTTCTATCAAATCCCATCATCCTCCCTTGGGAATTTTACCTGAATGGAGTTAGCCAGAGCTATAATTGAAACTGCATAGAAACACAGAGGTGGAAGCTCCCCAGCAGTGAAACGGATACTGTGATATAATCTTCATTCCTCTTTCTGGGTGTTTTAAATACTGTCTTCCTTCTGTTAGTCAAAGTCTGGGATGTCCAGGTTAGCCTGTAATTTGACCCTGACTTCTAGCAAGGGGGAATGCTACTAATGATAGCACTTTTAGGTCACAAGTAACACAAACCCCACCATGCCAGAAAATCTTTCACAAAACCAAATTTAGTACACAAATACAATTTTTTTTTTAAAAAAAATTACATAAAAAAAAATTTCAGCAGGAACAAATAGATCTAATCAGCTGTTTGTGGTCTCCATAAACTATACTGCAGTGGTCTTTAAACACCTTCAGAGATATCCAGAGATTTCCCATTCATTAACACAGATGACACATAGACTAGATGTGGAGTCCAAAGCAGTTAGGTGATCTAGGAAGCCACTTCAGGGGAAAAAAGCCCACATCTTTGAACCGTAACCAGACATAAAAGACGAGCTTCTGGGGACTTGGCCAGGCTACCTGCAGCTGGTTACTGCCAAACTTCATCTGTTTCACAAAGGACGGAAGTGAAAACGTGAATGTCTGGGACCCTGAATGAAGGTAAAATGAGAAGGTGCAAATGAAACCCACAATGTTCTACATGCAGTGGAAAAACACTCATGGGCTTGGTCCCCTCTGCTTACACACAGCGATGACAGATGTAGGGTGATCACAGTGTTGGAAGGAGTTCAGGATGCCAAATAGGTGATGTTCCTCAGAGTCTGGATAGCAGTGCTCTTGTGCCTGGGGTTTGCTTGCCCGTCAGGCAATAAAAACCTGACACTCCTTGATGGTAGCCTGACCGCCAAAATTACCGTCATTCACTGTTGTAAAATACCCACTCTGCAGAGCTGTGCGCGGTGGCTCTGGGCATGACAGCCCTCTCTAAACCTCGTGTTCTCTGAGGCACAATGCACTAGTTCCTCCTGCATTTTCTTGCATGTTTTAAATAGGCAATATTAGCACTGTTGCTGTGAGAGGTTCTTACAAGACTAAGTCAGGAATAAGGGAGCTTCCCTCTAAGGATGCCTCTTGCTCCTTGTGTTCTTCCATAACTCCTTCCATAACTATTTTACAATCCATGTATGTTCTGGTTTTGAGAGTGAGATGATATCTACTGGTGGTGTGCTCAAGAGACCCAGCACTGCAAATCTTCAAGTGTCAGTGCAGAACTTTTGGTGCAGAATTAAAAGATGGGTGGGGCCCTTTCACCAGGAACAAACAAGAGATGAATTTACACCCACTATTCAGAATGCAAACCTCACACGAAAAAGAGAATGCAGATAAAGAAAATTCCTTTACTTTTCTCAGCTTTTTATAAACCAGGATACAACTGGTGTTACATCCAGGTTCTTTAGAGTGGAGGAGTGCAGTTAGGAGTTATCTGTGCTCTTCTGGGACTCTGCATGTTGCACTCCTGCCTGGCAATGGCAGATGATTCTGCTCCTCCAGATATGCCCAGTATCATCACATTTCTGCTTAGGTGCCAGCAAGAATTAAAAAGGATAAATACACTGACTGAATTAGACAGGAAATACAACATTCAGTCATAGGATTGGAATTATGACCCATATACTTGTAAAGAGTTAATGATGCTTCAGTGCAAAAACGGCGTCAGAAGAAAAAAATCATCATTGCAGTTTTTGTCTCCTGGCGCCACGTATGAAAGAAAGCACCCATGGCTGAAAAAGAAAAAATGTGGATTTCTGCATTCTCGATAGGTGCGTTTTCTGTGAGCCAAACAATCCTTATCAAATGCACATTTTGGAACAGCAGAGGCAATTCCGTTGCTCTGGTCCTGAAACAAGAAAATCCAAGTTAAATTAATTGCTTGCTACAAAAGTAAACTACATTGGCACCAACAGACTCATTAATAAAAGATAAGCTTTTTTACATGGTTCACATCCTGCATAACTTTGTTGCTACAGGAGAACACAGCAGCCTTTTCAACGTGTGTAAGTTAATTCAAACAAAAGCCTTATAGCATCTTTTCAAAACCGATTTGCTGTTTCAAATTCAGGGCCCCATCCACCCTCACTTGAAGTCAAAGGGAGGAGTCCAATTTCTTTCAGCTGAAACAGGGTTAATTTCACAGACTATGCAGCTCTGACTGTGCTATGGTAGCACTAAAATGAACAAATAAAAACATTTGCTTCTCATACATTTCAGCTGCTGTAGTTAAATTTTTATAGAATTTCCCCTTTACCCCAATATTAGACAACTCCACACCTGCAGAAAACGAGGATTTCAGGCATACGGTAAGTGGTGTTGTTTGAACTAAAATGGTGGGCTGTTGACATAGTATTAGTTACATATGCACAAGGAATAATCAAAGCCAACATCACTATGAAAACAGGGAGAAAAATCATGGGGTCACTCGCTGGTAAGTAGCAATGAATTCCAGCAAGACAGAAGAAACTGATTTCTTTTTTTCCTTCATATTTTTGAAATGGTGGCATTTTCCTCCCCTCCTTTAAGTCGTTGTTTCTTGCTGTAACAGCACTAGTATTTCTGGTGGATTTTTGTTTTTCCATTGGTTGGTTGGTTGGTTTGCGTTTTTTTTTTTGGTTTATTTTTTTTTTTTTTGGAGGGGGATATTTGTTTGTTTGTATGTTTTTTAACTGGGGATATTAAAAAAACTGAGTTCAACCTTCAGTTTCAGAAACTGTCCCCAGGAGCATAGAAAGAAGGCCTGTTAATAAAAATGGTAGCTTTTTTCAGGATGGGCCTGTTCTTCACCATTAGTTTAATCTCTCTTAAGATTTTCTCCATTTCCAGTAAAACGTGTAACATGGCATTTAACTGTTGCTTGATGGGTCTTAAATCTGATGTCGTCATGCCTGGCTCACATCTTAATTGTTTGCTCTAACATTACAGGCCACATTTGATGTTACAGAACAAAGATCCGAAACTACTCTAAATCATATTTATTGTAAGAATCCTTTCATTACAATTCAAGATTTGTGCCAGCTGAAGGAACACCTCACTTAAACCAATTTTTTTTTTTT
>VWZK01008110.1:49728-64590 GCA_013396935.1 Baryphthengus martii
TTTTCCCCACTTGAAAGGTTGGACCAGATGATCCTTGAGGTCCTTTCCAATCTGACATTCTATGATTCTAGAGCTGTGACTTGCATGTAGCCACACTGGTTGGGATGTCACTCTGCATGATCTTCTAAGCCTGATTTGCTTGCCGTAACAGAGTCAAGAGGAGCGAACACAGACTGAACAGCCAATTGGAGATCCACCATCAAGTCAGCAGGAGCACCATCCAGCAGCCCTGGACCAGTGCTCTCTCCGTCCATCTATCTGTGCACGTCAAGCCTCATCATGGCTGAAATTAACATGAGGCATTTTATTGAGGAAAAATTTGTGTTGCCTAGAGGAACATGAACAAAGTAAACCTCCTTGAGGGATCATGAGCTTTACAGTAACAGTATATGCTGCAAATAACTCCAATAAATGTGATTTTTTGTGTGTATAGCATTTCCACAGCAATATTGAATTATTTGCAGCTGCTTCTGAACAGGAAAGAAGAATCAAGAGACAGGAGACCAGCTATGCTAGTAATCAACTTTTTTTTTAGAAAGGTAGCTGTCAACACAAGTTCAGGCTCTGCTGAATACTTTATTTTTCATGACAGTTGGTTCTTGGCCTCCATGGGAACTTTCAACAGAAGCTAAGAAATAATGTTGCTGTGGTACAGTTCTAGATACAGGCTTAACTGCAGAAGAAGAATGTTACTATTAAGCCATTTAATGAGATAAGAAACCGTGTGTATACATTCTTGCACTGTTATTCCTTCAAGCTGATAAAATTTATTAGAAAATGTAGTTTGTTTCTCCTGAGTCTGTAGTGCAAATTTGATTGTGGCTTATATAACTTTTGAAGCTTAACAAAGAGATTCAATTCCTGCAGATTTTCAAAAAGCCTTCCTGAACATTTTGCATCTGCCTAATTCTGAATGCTTTTTCTGGATAAGTTTTGTAATTTCAGTAAATCAGCATGTCCTATGTTAGCTACCTGAAGATTTCAATTTGTTATTGCAAATAATTTATTTTCCAGTTTGTAGGTAGGTACTGCTGCTTGGGAACATAAAGGAAGATTGATTTAGGATGGAAATTCACACTGATTTCTGCATATAGCTCTAATTTACCTGCTCTATGATCTCTCTGCTTACATACAACAGAGCTTGCTTCATCTAAATACCATGATTGGATGACCCATTTTCCGAAATAATGTATCAGTGTTCATTATCAAAGTGCACGATTCCATTTGTTTAATGGAATCCTGATGTATGAGGCAGAGACAGATTTTTCCAGCTCACACTCAAAGAGTCCCATCATTCCTCCAGGCTGGGAGAAACAGAAACAACTCAGCTGTGAGCAAGGGCTGTCCACCTGCCCGAGGCGTCTCCAGAAACACCCTGCTCTGCGGGACTGCTGCCTCTGTCTTCATCTCTCATAAGTGAGCTGATGGATGATGAAACCACCTCTAGCAACTGCTCAGAGGCACTTACACATTCTTTTGTAAAATTAAATTTTCCAATTAGAGGGCTTTTTTTTCAATGCATTCTAGTGAGCTTTTGCTTGTACAAAGCATTTTATTAACACCAACTACTTGATCCTTGCAGCTGTTCACCTTCCTGTCTTCAGGAAGGGTGGTCTCCTGGCTTTAGCGTGGAGGTTAAGTGGATTGAGTAGAACCACAAAAAGAGCAGTAACATATTTTGCTTGGCCCCATGCTGCCTCTTAGGCTATTAAGATGCCTCTCAGATGTCCAGGAGCCAAGATAACTGCCCAGAGAGGCAGCAGGTTTAGCTGCCAATCTCCAAAGGCAGTCTGAAGAGGACATCGGTGGTGGCTGGACCATCACATGATCAAGCATCCTCTTGAAGAAAACAGGTTCTCTGGCATTCCTACATGTCTGCATTGGAAGGCATTTATTATCTCTTTTCTCCAACAAAAGCAATAGGCAAGATTTTCAGCTCAGGATATTACTTCTCATTGTTCTCCTCCAGCTAACGGTGGTCTTACCAGTGAAAAGCGTACAGAAGAGAGCCCACAATGAAAAGCTCCCAGCTTCACCTTAGCAGGAGTGGCACCACCTCAAATGCTTTTATTTAAAAAGCATCTTCAGGAGAACGAGTGTTCAGAGACATTCATTCTTGAATATGCGAGAGAGTGGCAGCTTCTTCTATCCTGCACACAGGTGGCACCACGTGGCTGGGTTTTTGTCAGGCTCTGAAGGGATGCTCTGGATGTCTATAACATGGTGTGGAGGCAGCCCTGTTTCCCAGGAGGTGGTGAGGTATGATGGGCCATGAGGGGACAATGGCATGGGGATGAGGGACTGTGGGGAGGATCAGGGAGCCCATTAGCCATTTCTGGCACTTTGCAGGCGCTTGTCCCTTGGTTTTGCAGGACAGGCTGTCTGCTTGTCTGAACAGCAGCTTTCCACAGTCTGAAACTCGCCAAGCTCTTACCCTTGAAGTTGCAGTGTTTTTTCTTATCAACAATGAGCAGGTTTTTCACTTCCAGCTGCAGTTTTCTGTCACAAAGTATCAATCAAGGCTCCTCAAGAAACTGGAAAGCTTTGTCCCAGTTACGACTGTAATTTCAAAAATGTGACGCTAAAAGAAAGGGACAGTTTTAGCCTTGCTCCTTGAAAATCCCACATTTAACCAGTCTGAAACCATGGCCTGTGAAATGAGGTGTGGAGTCATTACAAATCCTGCCCCTGACCAGTGAGCCACGGAACAGAGGTTTATGGTCCTAAGCCTGAGTATTAAACAAAAATAGCTGTGGTCCAGCACCTACATCCCTGCTGGCAAAGTGATGTCTTTGAAATATGGGAACAATATGCTGCCCTTGTTGTATTTCATCTTATGGAGAAATACTCCTCCAACAGCATGGCTGTTTTCCAAAGTAAAAAAGCTGTGATATTAAAGAAGAGAAACATTCAGGCTCAAGGGAGAACAAAGAGAAAAGAAGAAGTGGAAATGGTGGAAAACCGGCATTCAAAAACACAGTGCAAAAGTCCTCCGACCTAGACACTTGTTGCTCTGCAGGTATCTCTAAAATTGCCTTTTGCTGGTAAGTTTGTCCTGCACAAGCTGGTATGTCCCTGGAGAGATCCTTTCACAGAATCAGAGAGTGTCTTTGGTTGGAAGAGACCTTTGAGATCATCAAGTCTTTCTTTCCTTTTTGGGTATTGGTGGAAATCCTTAAACCTGTCCCCAGAGAAGCATACTCTCAGTATAAATGTTTTTCCATTTCAAATGTGCTTCTGTTTCACTTGGCTTGAGGTGACTTGGCTCCATGCACAACACAAGAAAGAATTTTTCCCGTTGTTCACCATGTGGATCCTCTTCGTTGTTCTGGCTGTTGCCTGTGATGTGGGCTGGGAATTTTTAAGGGTTGAAATGGTTTATATAAACACTTAAGAGTAAAACCAATGCTCTGCCAAAATCACTCGAGACTTTTGTCCCCAGGCCATGCCACTTGCAGCAGCCTCTTAAATTTTGCAAGAGCTCCTCAGTGAAAATCAGAAAGATGCAGAATTATGAGTGTAATCTTGCTGTGGCATTGGGAAAATTAACGGACCACCGCCAAAGGGAAGTGGTAGCATAAACCTCTCCGCAGGCAGATTTTTCATGTAATCGAAATGATCAGGAAAAATTACATCCTCCTGCAAAGCTGCTTAGTGAATTATACTTGTAGGAATTTGTGTAGAAGTAAGCATCATACTCAAGTCGTGATTGAATACATATTTGGCTATGTTTCTTCGGCTAACTGCTAGAAAGACAGTTCTGGGCCATGTTATAGTGCACTTTTTTGTTTGTTTGCTCTGCAAAGGAGCAATCGGAAAGGCTGGGAGAGGGGCTGTGCCGCCTTTGCAGAGGGTTTTTGTGTTCCTTCAGAGCAGGACAGCCCCCTGGTGAGCTCCTCCGACCATTGCAGCTCCCCGGTGCAGGTGGAGAAATTGAAATAGAGTAATTCCCCCGTGTTTTTAATTCCTGGGTCATCAGGCCGTGCTATACGACCACAGCCACCCTGTCAGAAGGTATGGGTCATTTTATTCCTCGAAGCATTAAGGAAAAATATATGACCTGTCACAAAGGGACTTCATTTTCCGGCTACTGCAGGAGTCCGTCCACACACACAGTCTGCACCTGTACAAGCTGCTAGAAAGACATAAAGGCAAGTACAGGAGTGAGTTGCTGATTCCAGCCTGGGTCCTGCAAGCTCTTCCAGGCAGAGGGAGTCCGTCATCTCTACCAGATTCACGGAAATCAGAAGGTTACAGGTCCACAAAGCTGCAAATCATGCAAACTAGAGAATACTGCGACACTGTCAGCGTCAGTGGTACCAGGCTTCAGTGGGAGCCATCATTTTGCACGCAGGGTATGCAGGATCTGGACTTGGAGCTGGAATCTCAGTAATTTTTCTTCTGTACTTCCAAAGTCAAACGTGGGTTAATGTTGCAATTATTAACGACTGTTTTGTGGCCCATTAGAAGGCCTGATGTCCAAATTGTTCTGAATTACTAGAATCTCGTTGCTTCCAGGGCACACTACAAAGGGTGGCTGGGAATTTCAAAGGAAACAGAGGTAATGTTTCTGAGCTGATTTATGGAGAACAAAAACTCTCACCTGCTGCTGCTGGAGATGTGCTGGATGGCTGTGCTGGTGCAGGAGAGCATCTACAGTGATGAAGGACAGATGCTGTTATGCCACAAAGACCAACCTCTCTCCAAGGACCCCTCTAGAGGGAAGGGTGGGACCTTAGCTCCAACCTAATGGTGCCAATCTTGTTGCCTAATCCTGTGTGACCCCCCAGCTCTCCTAGTAGGAAACCTGAGACCCATGAAAGGCTCCTCCACTAATGGGAAAGCAAATGGTAGGGGCTCCAGGCAGAGACCCATCTGAATTTTTTAGCGTGATATGAGCTGCGACAAGCAAAGTGGCATTGCCAGGGTGCAGTGAGGGACCCCAAAGGGTCAGGGAGATGTCCCACAACCCCAGAGCATGGCAAGAGGGACTGAGGACCCCAGCTGCGCTGAAGTGCGGCCCTGGAAAATGGGCAAGGGTAGAGGAGGCTGGTCAGGGACATGAGAGCCCGTTAGTGTCCATAAGGGCTCTTGAAGATCTCTCTTGATCTCATGTTGTTTTCTGAAGGGTTCACTTTCTTCCTACCCTTATTTCTGGAGGAAGCAAGATCTTCAGTTCCGTGTCCTTAATAAATGCACATAAGGATGGGGTCTAATCAATTTCATTATAGGATCATAGAATTGTCAGGGTTGGAAGGGACCTTAAGGATCATCCAGTTCCAAACCCCCTGCCATGGGCAGGGACACCTCCCACTAGATCAGGTTGCCCAGAGCCCCATCCAGCCTGGCCTCAAAAACTTCCAGAGATGGGGCTTCCACCACCTCTCTGGGCAACCTGTCCCAGTGTCTCACCACCCTCATGGGGAAGAACTTCTTCCCAATGTCCAATCTAAACCTACCCTCCNACCATACAGCTTGGTGTCATCGGCAAACTGCTGAGGGTGCACTCGATGCCACTGTCCATGTCAGCAACAAAGATGTTAAACAAGACCAGTTCCAGGACTGATCCTTGAGGGACTCCACTTGTCACTGGCCTCCACTTGGACACGGACCCATTGACAGCCACTCTTTGGGTGCAGCCGTCAAGCCAGTTCTTTATCCACCGAGTCGTCCGTCCATCAAACCCATGTTTTATCAGCTTGGAGTCCAGGATGTCATGTGGGACAGTGTCGATGGCTTTGCTCAGGTCCAGGTAGATGACATGAGTTGCTTTTCCCTTACCTGTTGATGTTGTGACCTTTTTATAGAAGGTCTGACCTGAATCTGATTAGTCCTTTTTGATCTCCCTAAGATTCTCATGATGCAGGGACCTTCACTGCTTCAGTTAAATAGCATGGATTTAGAAGTTTTCTTCAGGTCATACATTTTATCAAACATCCTTGAGTTTCCTGTAAACTAAATAAAAAGTCATGGGACACCACTGAATTGCTAGACTAGCCCTAGCTCTGTAAGACCTTGCTTTGTAAGAGCAATTATAGACTAATTTGAAATTAATTCTAGTAGATGAAGCTCAAATAAATTAAGTTGCTATTGACACTCTACGTCCAATGACCTGGAGAAGTAGCCTCACTCTCTTGTATTAAAATTCTACAAACAAAACAGCTTCATTATGTCAATTAGTCTGCATATATATGTTAACAGAAAGACTTCACTATGGGGGAGGAAAAATTAGACTGAAAAATCAATCCCAAATTCAAAACTGTTAATTTATGGGCTTCTTCTCTGACACTAGTTTATCTAAACTTCATCTAGATTTATTTTTCTGTTCTTAGCTAGGGGCATTTGTTCTTCTTAACCAACTTGCTTTACAGCATGTATTACCAGCAGAGTTTACATAAACTCCTAGGATTGAGATTTATAAAGCTTCTCAGATTACAAGCTAACAGGATAATTCCACGAGATTTAATGCACTCAGGGTTATGACCTTTTCAAATCAGTAACACCCTCATGGCATGTTCTAGTGCTTTCAAAATCCTCTAAGTGATGAAGCCCACTCTGTTATTCTGTGGCTGTGCAAGGGGATGGTGGGACCATATACGATGCACTGTGAAGAAGAATAATAGGACCACTATTAACAGTACAGCCACAGTGATCTTCTGGACTTAAACATTTCTTCTCCATAACCCGAGAAAACAGATCTTGGGGAACCACTGATCTGTGGAACACATGACTAGACAAGCCCCTGGCCTCTGTTTCATGCCTGCAGGGGAAGGTGTGATCTTGTATATTGTGTAATGTTGGTTAAAGACACTTGTCTCCTTCACTGTCACGTGGAGAAGAACAAAGGTATTTGATCATTGGCAGACTCTTAGCACCTGTCATAGCCTACTGGGTCTTCAGGAAAGCTGAGGTCCAAGTACTAGTGAAATGCAGATTGATATTGCTGAAAGTGTGGTGTTAATGATCCCCTCTCCGTTCGTGGTCATATGCAAGAGCATGGAAAAATAGGTGCACTAGACAAGAAGAAATTCCACCAGGGCTATTAATATAGATAACACATATTCCTTACATAAGTTTAGAGTGCTACATGATTCCATAGTAAAATCTGGGAAATGTGTCTAAAATTGTTTGGTTTTGTGTTAAAGCAATCTTGAGACTCCAGAGCGCCAGTTTCTCCTTCTACTCATCATTACCTGAGGGAGCCAAATTATCACTTCAAACAGATGCTGTCCAGTCAAAAATTTCTGGGTCTTCTCCCCGCAGTGCTGTGCTCAATATATAAGTTTTTTAAATGTCTCAACATAATCCAGTCAAAGCTTATTTTCTATCATACTTAAAATCCTGATTCCTCAAAGGGTAGATATGTAAAGTTTTCTGTATGTTTCATAGAACAGCAGCAGTCATAAAAATGTCCTGTTAGGTGCTAAATTTATATTCCAAATCATGTATTCTGATAAATTTTCTTTTTAATATCTGATAATAAGTAGACTTTAGCAGAAAGCTAGCTTGACTGGGATCAATTTATAATCATGCCAAAACTGTGACAAGTGATACTTAAAATAAATGAACAGATATGATTTCACTTCCTTATTCTGGAGACAGGTCATTATTTACACGTTTGCTGTATCCAAAATCAGTAAAACATTGCATAATATGAAAAGGAACTTAAACTTTGAAAAATAATGTGGTGGTTTTTTTTGTTTTGTTTTGTTTTATTTCATTTTATTTTGTTGTTTTGTTTTTGTTTTTTTTCAGGCAGTTTGCAGTACTGGAGACTTTATTATCTCACTTGGGTGAAGGTGGTGGCAGACAGCTATCTTTCTGTGGAGGACAGATGTGCCCCTGATAACTCCTTGCAGGTGCTTTTAAATACAATAATTGTCTCCATAGGCTTGCCTGAGTCAAGACTGAAAATGTGAAACAATATACCTGTGGCACTTTCACTGGTGAACCTGTTGTCACTGGAGCTGGCAGGAGATGTTTCTTTCCTCAAAATTTACCTGATTTCAATACCTTTTCCACAATTTCTGCCTGAAGCCACTCTTACTTGCAATCTTACATTGGGAAAGGAATGCCTATAAGAAGAAAGATCATTATCAGTAGTTTTTACCCATACATTCAGATGTTTACAGTCTTTTATGTGGAACAAGGCAAGAACAAGACCTGGCTGAATACTTCCTCTGCTCTTCCTCCAGCTTTATAGTTTTTTGTGTTTTTCAGCTTTTTAGCAGTTACAAGGAGACTGGGATCCCTTGTCAGGTTGTTTTTTCCTTGAGTCGTCAGTCTTGTAAAACCTGCTCAACTCTTCGCCTTTCATCCCAGGAAAACAAGACTGGTCAAATCTGAGAGTATGAAACCTTGTAGGTTTTTTTGTATGAACTTCTCTTCAAAGGATCCTAGAACCAAACTGTAGCAATAAGCTCTTAATAATGTCTTTAAAAGCCAGGTAACTTGCCTGCAAAGCCTATTTTCTCCTTTCAGACAAGGAAACAATGATAAACCCACCTATATTTATTTTGATTAGCAACTATTTTTACATTGTCAATCCTAGGCCCTTTGGTTGATTTTCTACTGCCTGAAAATGCATCCAAGTTTCAACAGAAGTCATCAGGATGTTCCCAAATACAGATTTTCTACTGTATAGATTGGAGATGTGTGGTAACTGTCTTCTTGGAGAAAACTGCTTTATAAGAAGATGCTGAGATAGGGTTGAAAACATCTGGGCAATGGCTGTAAAACAACAACAAAAAAATCACTTTAATGTGGACATACTGTCTTTGTGTCTTCAGGCTGGTGTTTCAGATTCAGTACTTCATCAAGATGAGGAAATTACTTGACCATCATTTACTGTGGACTCAGCTTTACTGCCACGAACAATTTCCTGTTGTCTGTTATGGGAGCAGGACAACACACAGGAGTGCAAACGTGATGCAAAGTTCCCACATCCACATAAACTGTTAGAAAAGCCTTAATGATAATTTGAAGAATAAATTTTGAACAATAATTTGAAAAAAACCCAACCACTTTCTGGTACACAAGTTGGTATACAAGAGTAGATTTGCTAGGGTGTTCTTTGAATTTCCCAGAAAATATCCTTGAACAGAAGGTGTGTCTGGTGAAATACTAAATTCTCTGCCCTCCATTGCATTTTCTCTACAATATTGTTCTATATTTTTTTTTTTTATTAGCTAATGAAAATGTTGCTTATATCAGCCCTGGAAATTCAGACACACCATAATTTTCTCTGAAGACTGGCATTCATTTATTAATTTTAGGATATTTTCATGATTTTTTTTTCTTAACTCTGTATGTAGAAACTTTTAAAGAGAGAAACATGGAGTCTTCGCCACAGAAATGAAACAATTTCTCTCTTCTGACTAATCAAATTAGAGATAAGGCAGGAACCAACCCTGGTTCTTTTCTGTGTAAGAAATGAGATCAATTATGGGTATTTATCTGTTTGTATTGCCTTGGAGTCCTCCAGAGGTGTCATGCAGAATCAGGTCCCCATTGTGCTGTACATCACAACAACACCACGTAAGAGTACATGCTGGTTAGAAGGTCAGGTACTTTCTATACTCTATGAGTGTTTTATCCCTGTCCAGAAGTGTTTGTATTGGCTAATTTGTCCCACTCTGTGTCCAAATGACTGTCTTCAGGCAGTATTCAGTCATTGTCTTGCTCTGTGCCATGTTCCAGAGAGGGAAATCTACCCAGAGTGCTAAAATTGCGTGCTACCCACCCTCCTTTGGGGCAGGATTGGAACGATCTGTTCTGGCCTGTGAAATAGAGCAGGGAGGAAAAGTGGACATGGTAACTGAGAGCTGCAGAGCTTAAAGATGTCTTATAGTTAACCTTGAGAAGCTGATCTGAGAGCTTCCTTCTCCTGGTAGAACCACCAAGTAAAGGATGAACAACGCCCCTAGCCCAAGGGGGCTGAAACACATCCTTTTGTGAGCACAAAGGAGTTTCATCCGCCTGTAGTAAGCAAAACACTTGAGAACATCCCCAATCAGCCTCTGCTTGTGTGCTCAAACAAGACCTCTGGAAAAAAGGTAGGTGGATTTTAAGCATTTCATCGGGAGATGAAATTATTTCTAGTCTAAGCATTTCAGTCTGGCACACTGAAAAAAAAAGAATGCATGAAGAAATCCGAGCAGTAAGGTGTTTTGAGCCTATCTTGTATCTGCAGTGTTCGTACACCCTCATTGTGGCTTCCCATGGTCAACAGGATTTTATTTTAAAGTTTATTTTCACATATCAGCCTGGTCTATTTCTAACTGAGAGATGTCCGTGCTTATCAAATGCCACAGTTGCTTTTAACCTGCCCAAAGGCACTCTAGGTAGCAATATCAGTTTTATTCTGAAAAAAACCCTGCATAGGAACCTGGGTTTACACATCTTTCCCTTTATCTGGTGGGCAGCTGAACTGTGGCAAGAAAACACCGCTGTGATCTAGGGATACCTGCAGAAAGGTGGCAAGTTCCCACTCTTTACAAATGGGAGGATGTTCTACCTGGCATCCTACGATCACTTTCTAGGTCCCTTGAGTCACCAGATGGGACGTGGGAGGAATGAACTCATGAGAGAAGCAAAAGAGATTGTGAATCTGAAGAATCCTTCATTCCTTGCCCAGGCAAAACCTGCTCCACCCCATTCTTGCCTTGCCTCATCAGCCCTGACTTTTCCTCTGCTGCAGCAACTGTTTGACTGCCCTTGTTATATTTGCTTTTAGGAAAAATGTAAACAAAGCATATCCTGCCTTATAAAGAGGCTCGATGGTGTCAGATTCTCAGCTGACGTGTAATCAATTTTAGACTACATATGTGCTACTTCGCCTTTTTGTATTCTTACCAGTTCTGGCCACATACTGATTTAAAATATAGGAATCTGACTGAAATACTTGAAAAGCCAGTCAGGATCTCTCCAGGGATTTAGTGGGCTTTGAAATTGGCACTAGGGGGTCAGACCGGTGGTCTACCTCCCCCGCTCTACCAGCAGTGGCTAACAAGGACGTCTAGGGTTAGATGAAACCTGGGATGACCCCAGCAGACTGTGCCATGCAGTGCATCTGAGGGGTGTCCTGTCTGGCCTCACATGGAAGCACAGTCTGTGCCCTCCTGTAGGAAGGGGTGCCTCTTGCTCCATGTTTGCTGGGGATCTTTGTTTTTCTCTCTGCCCATCTCACTCCCCCTCTTTACTTGTTCAGTTTGGTTTCCTGTGATATGATCTTCCTGTCCTGGCAGTCAGTCAATAAGGTCAGCACCTGCCTTGTGTGGAATGGCTCCCTTAATTAGCCCCAGGAGCATCTTGTTTGTAGTCTTTTCCCCTTTTCTGTCTCATGCCATGTAGACAGCTAGTGAGAGCCTTCCTTCTGTTGGTTTTTGCTTGTGCCCTTGTCATATGTTTCCATAGCTATTCACCAGCGACACTTGATTAACCCAAAGCCTACCCTTTGGTGGACCACCTTACAGGACAATGAAGAATTTTCTCCCGCTTCCTGCTTTCTTCCCCTTACTTCTTTTCCTTCCCAACTTTTTTTGAACTCTGAGATGTTTTATACTTAACAAGCCCAAGTGCTACTGCTGTTTGCACTCCCCTAGATTCACTCCTTGGGGTCTGCACTTCCACTCTTTGTTCCTGTGGTTGTCAGATGTGATTTCCCATGGTCCCACACACAGACGATGCAAAGCACAGGAGCAATCACAAGCCTCAGGCATTCTTTCAGTTTCAGAAGAGGGTCAGGTCAAGGCTGGTTGTGATGAGCATTAACAGTCTGATTAAGACAATCCATTTAATAAAGGGATGCAGATGCTTGGGGAGAAGGCAGCTCTTCTACAATCCCAACTTGATACAGTTAAAGATGTGGAAAAATTGTTTCCTCCTTGTATCCTGAAAACATTGTGGCAGATGATTGCATCTCACTGGAGAAGAGATTAAAGGAGGCTATTGTATGAGAGAAAAGGTCCAGAGTAAGGCAGTGAAAATTACTTAGTGCCTGGGGAGGAGAAACCACATGAGGAGAACTTTAAAAAGACCAGTACTATTTAGTATGGAAAGGCGAACAGCAGGAGGAAACACGATAGTGCGACATACTTTATTGGAGGATGTAAAGACAGACAAACAAGGGATAATTTCTCAGATAAACCCCTTGATCTCAGGACATGGGGTCACTTTGCAGCATATAAGGATAACATCTTTCAGGCAAGTCAGTTGAGTTCACTTTTGTCATGCATATGTGTGGTTCGCGACACAAAGAAATCCAGGAGTGTAAAGGAATATAGCTGCTCTGCCAAGCCTTGCGTGCGGACAGTGGGATTCATGTAGCTAGCTCTGGTTTTGCACAGCCTCATAGAGGGACACATGCTGAGCACATGTGCAGCACGGGGCTACGGTTCTCTCTTCCCTTTCTCCAGATGTGATCTGGCTATGTCCGGTACATGGGATGATAGAGCAGGACAAGGCCTCTGCTGCTCTGCAGATGGAAGCGCACCATCTGGAAGAGCCCTGTTGCTCCCCTGCCTATGCCTGCTTCTCCTCTGTTGTGCAGAGTCCTTCTCTCAATGCTGGGGGAGTACGTGCTTGAGAAGCTGGCCACAAAGATTTTGAAGCTTGGGTTGAAACTGTCCGAAACATCATCTTAAGGACTGCGCTGTCAAAACCAGGCACAGTTACAAAGCTCCCATTTACTTTCTTTGCATTTGAATAGATTCCTTCAGGTAGCTCTGGTCACATTGGCTTCTTCTACCAGCAGCCTGGAAAACCAGGAACACTCAAATCAAATGGCAGAGTGTCCCTTGCAGCTGTGCGGGCTGTGTTTGGCATGAGTTTATGTCTGTCCTGACACAAAACAGACATCAAAGTGTGATTTCCCTTCCCCAAGCTGCCTCTGAATTCAGGGCCACGTTGTGAAATGTTGACCTTGGCAGAAATCTGTGCTGCTCCTCTCATGTTTAAGACCCTAGTTGAGTTGTGTCCTTTGCCTGGGCTGTTGAACAGGACTTGCCAGGGTATGGACAAACACTGTCTCTTCTAGGAGAGCTATAGCTCCCTGAGGAGACTTTCAGAGGACCTGGGAGGGAACCAGAAAGCATAGACCAGAGTCAGGAAAGTTTATCATGGTCCCTGGCTGAGGTCTAAGTGTTCAGTGCAGCAATGGTTTGTCAGCACCACCTGGAGACGCACAAAGTCACATCCCCAGTCAGGGTGCTCTCCTCACTCTTCCTCCTAGAATCAGAATCATTAAGGTTGGAAATGACCTTCAAGATGATCAAGTCCAACTGTCAACTAAACATCATGACCATCCTCTCATCCTCTTTCAGATGAGAGCATAGCCTGGATGCAGGATTTATGTTAGCAGTAGAGACCAACCGGGCCAGGGTATAAAGTTGAGTGGCAGCTGGAGAGAAGCAGCAGAGAAAAGGTTTTGCTGATGGAAAGGTAAAGGGAGTGTAGAATTGGTAACCCTATAGTGCTGATTCCTGCTTTCCAGCCAGGTCTGTGAGGCTTGGAAGAAAGAAGAAATGCCTTGAGCAGCTGTCTTACAGACTGCTGTGTTATGCTTGCAAACCTGCAGTCCTGTACCTTTTTCATCTCTCAACTGCTGTGCATACACTTGGAAACACATGCTACCTAACCACTCAGCCTGTCTGAAGGGCCACATTCCCTGACATCTGCAGCTTCAGTGAGAGCTGAGAAACCTTAGGATTTGCAGAATCACATTCCTACAGGGGGTAACGTGAGCAACTCATTATTTGTTAACAGAGTTTCATTCACAAACTGCTCTGAAAACAATCCCTTATGGGATTCAATTACCAACAGTTTTATGGCATATCAAAGGAAACATCTGTAAACCCAGAAAATGACTTACAGCTTATGACACCCATCTTTAAGTTCCAGAGCTGCTAAATATTTCCGAAGTCCTCAGTTCTGAAATGTGGAGCTAGGATGGATTGTATAGTGTCAATTACACAATGCTGCGTGGTGGAAGGCATGGACAGTTGGCTGTCTTACACAGTTATGGAAAGCTGGAGAGGATGTACGAGGATAGTCTGTGGAGCGTAAATTCAAGTAATTTTACCAAGGAATGATTAGAAAGATCCCAGGAAATGCTGCTGCATTTTCCATCTTAGAGAAGTTTGAAGATAGCTCCCCTCCTTCATTTCTGTATCTAGCACTGTCCACTGAGCATGTTTTGCTGTACATGACATTTTCCAAATATACTGGTAAATTGTGGGTCTGATTTCACTCCTGCTGAAGTCAGTGGGGGACTTGCAGTATGTTTAGCAGGAGATGGATTACCTCTGGCCTCATTAGTGTATTTTTCTTTTACAGCAGTGGACCAACCTTGCTCTTGCTGTCACAGAAAGATAAAAATTAAGATGTAGTGCATCACATTGATCTGACATACCTTGCATAATTTCCTTCTCATGTGTCTTTAATATATTGCCCTGTGACTTCTTTCTGGGGCTCTGTGGAAGACTAAGGAGAGAAGAGTTGCTTAAGATTTCCTTGGCTGACTGCGTACCCCTGCTGACCCACCACTATTTCTTCCAGCCTTGCGGAATGAAGCCAATCCTTGAATTTAGCAGGTATCTCCCCCAGGGAGTTTACATAGCCACATGTAGCTTTTGTGAGCATTAATCACAGCACTTCGTGTGACAACTGATTTTTTTTTTTTTAATTTGAAAATATTTACTGTTTTTCCTATTAAAATTAATTTCCTAATCTGCTTACCCCTTCTTAGAAGCTGCACTCCGTCTCACATGAGTCATGGATTGGTACATATTCTAAAGATGAAGACATGTCTAAATCCATACCTCTCCAATCCTGTGTCACCAGTGATTGAGGTGTCCTAATGAT